>JADDON010000138.1:0-125303 GCA_017140175.1 Fusarium staphyleae
TATTATATATAACTATATAACCTTATGCCTCTATAAATAGGGCTAGCCTAACTTATTAGCTTATTAGATAAATTCCTTTATAATAGAGTAGTCTGCTAAAGTCTATCTTTAGGGATATATTACTACTAATAAACTACTAAACTATAGATTTCTATAAGGCTTTTTTATCTCTTTAATTCTCTTTTTCTTTTTTATTATATTAATCTATAATTTAAGGTATTATATTTCTTATTAGAGTATTAAGAGTAGAATATATCTTCTTATTAGCTGCTATAGATATATTAATAATATTATTATTTTTATTATTAGCCTATTACTATAGAAGATTATATCTTAAGTTAATAAGAAAATTAGCCTATTTATTTAATAGGGTAAGAAAAATAAAGTCTTTTTTAATATTAAAAAGACTAAAGTAATATATTTTACTTATTAATATAACCTAATCTTATCCCCTATTATATAAGATAGGGCTATTAAATCCTTAGATCTTAAAGCTAAAGTAATATATTAGCTTAGAGTCTAGCTTAATAGAAAACTCTCTTTTAGAATATATATTAAGAAGTAGACCTAAAAAGTTAGTATAGTAATTAGTATTTTTAGAGGTATTACTATTATCTTATATATTCCTCTATTAGAGGCTATATATAAGGCTATTAGGGCTTATATTAAACTTATATTACTATATATAGTAGAAATATAATAGCTAGGGGCTACTTATAGCCTTAAACTATAGAATATTAATATAACTATTTATATTAGGATATAATATTTTATCTTAAGGATTAATAGTATTCTTTAAAAGGGGCTATATATTATCCTATTAGTATAGAAAACCACCCTTTAGGCTACTATATATAAGAAAATTAATATCTTATCTACTAAAACTCTACTAAATATCTAATATATTTACTTTAGTATAAGACTTTAGTTTCTTAACTTAAGATACCTATTAGCTATAAGGATTAATAAATCTTATTATATTTCTTACCTTAGCTTATATCTCTTTAGGCTGCTTTAAATAGTAGACCTACTGCTAAAAGTACTCTAACTTATCCTCTTAGAATTAAAGGTTTTTAACTCTATCTTATTATAGAGTAATAATAAGGAATCTAAAATTAAGGCCTTCTTTTAGTAGCTAAAAATACTCTCTAAAAATAATATAGTAATCTACTTAGATAGATTATAGTTAGTATCTAATAAAATAGGCTAAGGCTTTATTACCTATAGAAATAGCTATTAATTTATTTAAGATAATAGTTATATAGGTAATATAGAAGTCTTTAATATTAAGGCGCTTAGCGCTTTATATAGATTAGAAGTTATTTTCCTCTTATTCTCTATTAGCACCTATATTTATTTCTATCTTAATACTATTTAATTAGTAATAGCTTATTACTTAGACCTCTTAATCTTTATAAGCTATTTTCTTTTAGTTCTAAGAATTAATATATTAATATAGAAAAGTTACTATTAAATAGTACCTTAGATATAAGAATATTTTAGGTAATAAGCTTATAGATTTATTTATAAAAGAAAGTAATATATACCTAATACTACTTAGAGCTAAACTTACTCTTATTTAGGTGCGCTAAAAATTAAAGCTTATCTATAAGTATAACTTTAATATATATTAGGATATTAAGAAGCCTAGCTAATACTATAAACTTAGCCTAAAAGCTATAGCTAGATACCCTAAAGAGCTTATATTATTAAGACTTATATTAAGGTACTTATTAGCTATTAGAACTACCTATAGCGATTTTACTAAGTATTATAAATAGTTTAATTATTTAGATACCTAATTTAATTACTCTTATAGGCGATAGAAATTACCTAAGTACCCTTTTTATTACTAAAAAATCAAACCTATCTTATAGCCTTAGCTAATAATTATACTATAAGAGGTGATTTTTTAATAGATTAATAAGGACTTTAAGGCCTTTATTAAGTTTACTATAGTAGCTAATTTTTTTATAGAAATCTACTATAGGGACTAATTAGCTAAAATAGGTATTAGATTATTACTTTTATTTTCTCCTTTATATCCTTATATTTTATTTAGTTTAGCAGTTAGAAAGCTAAAAAACCTATTATATATTTTAGCCTATAGTAGAAATATATACCTAATTAACCCCCTAATCTTATAGCTATAGGCTGCCTTAGTAATAATTTTTACCTATTTTTATAAAAAATAGTTATTATAGCAGTTATAAGATATTATAACTTAGATACTACTAACGGCTGAAAAGCTTAATAAGAAAGGAAGTATTTTTACTTTAAAATACTAGATAACCTATAGGCCCTTTTCTAGGGGGGGAAATTAAGGATTAATAGCTTAGTATAGATTTACTCTATAGGCTGCAGAAAATAGGATTTCTCTATATATTTACCCTATATAGTTAGCCTTAATATGTCTTTTTACTCTGATTTAGAGTCTAATAGGCACCTTCGCCTTAAGACGAAAATAATAAATAAATAAATAAATAGGGAAGTCTTCTATGTTATTGATAAAATCTTAGCTGTTGCTTGGGAATAACTAAATACCTTATTTCGAACTCGAAACAGAAGAAGTAGCAAGAAATCTTTCCGGTTTTCCGTCAGACGCTGACAGTCATAGCTGAAACAGGGTTGTCAGAGCTTCACATGTCTACAAGGCACATGGAACTTGAAAAAGGGGTCGCGCACCGAGGGTTGGCAAGTAGCAGTGAGCATGTATTGGCGATGGAATCGGCCAGTTATCATGTTAGTCATTATTTCCTTGTTGTGGATGCGCGAAACAGCAAGTCCACCTGAGTTACTGAGCACGGCTCTCTAGAATGTGTTTCTTGGACTAATAGCTGCACTTCGAGAGATCTGTTGACAAACCATTTACCCTATTAACGCAGACCCTGGTTCATGGGCTTTTCCTAGACAAGACACTCGACAGTAAACACCTCTAGCTGAGCGTCGGACTACTATTACCCACTACGGTATCAAAGCCGAAGTTCTGTCTTGCTAGCAACTAACTAGTCTCCAAATGGTAGCACTCGGACCTCCCGCCATTGTACATAAGGACGACGCCGGCTTCCGCGCGAGAGCCGGAAGAACAAGCTAATGTTGCTTGGCAGCCGTCGCTTCTTTTCGAGTCAATCAGTCGAAGCGGCATGAATCAGGGTCGTGGATCTATGAGAGCTCGCCCCGAAATATTAGAGAAGGTGAGCTTGGACTGGAGAATCCCCATCGCATCATTCGAGAGGCTCGAGCGCGATCCACTGTGCAGGGGCTGGCTCTCAGTGATCGGAAGCTCCCATGGAGCTGGGATCAGCGGAGATCTCAGGCGAGAATATGACCAGGATGTTGATTACTTTTTGGTGTTTCCGGCGAGTCGGGGAAAGCCACCGGAAGAGTCGGGTCTACAAGGGTTGAAGACGAGATTGCTGAGAGTGGGAGCACAGCACAATCGATATCAGATTCTAAGTAGATTCCTAGAGAAGGGGCATCAAATTGTTCAAACAGTTCTTCTACCTCCTGACGCGACCGAGTCATCCCGCCACCACCACATCGCATACTCTTCACTAGAGGCCGCCACGTTCGGTTTCGGACCGCTCACAACTGCCGCCCAAGCGTGGCAGCCATGCCTCTTGGCTCCTGGCGCCTTGATGTGATGACGCCGAAATACGGGGGAAGTATAGAGAAGAAGGGGAAATTTAACAAGAGACAGAACGGAGGAAACGGGATAGCAAGAAAATACTAGAGTGGTGGTGAAGATGAACGACAGAAGAACTCATGACAGAAAATCCCAGCTGGACGGGCGTGCTGGGGTTCCCGCATGGGAGGTACCGTTAACTAGTTACTTTGCTGGGCTGTGAGCTGTGAGACGAGGCCAATCGCCAGGGTTGCCGAGGACGCACTGCGCCGACGGAGTGGATAGCCGAACGTGCCATCGAACGAAGCGAAGCACATGGCGATCGGGATTACAGAGCATGCACGCAAGGTAGCAATCGCCCTAATGCTGGGGTCATTTCGCTACCTTAGGTTCAGGCTCACAAGGGGGGTCGTATTCGAATCGTCTGGATTGTCTAGATTGTTGACATGGCCTGTCGAGGAAAGCCATTGACCCTCAACACGCCATACTGGAATACTCGCGAGACCATAAGATTTCGATAAACAGGGAATGCGGACACGTATTACGGAATGGGTCACCGGAATTGGCAGCATCGAGGAAGAAGGGAAGTCAAAAACAGCAACCAAAGATGCGTGTGAGCCAGAGTTATTCCCCTTCTCGGCCTGCGACATGATTTTGACTTTGGCGCCGCTCTCTTCATTTCGGCGCTTGGCGTTGAGAGAGAAAGCAGAATTTTAACCAGGGGCACCTTCGAGATCGGGGCCTCAGCCACGGGTGTCGGGTGTGAGTGGGTTGCCCAGCTCATGGAGATCAAAGGTCTGCATTGGGCTAAAGACGGACTTGAGATGCTCAAGCTGAGGCCGTGTCCGCGTGTGTCAAGTTAGTATAAGGATTTGACGGCCCGTTTCCCCCGTTCCTGCATCCTGACCCTGGCGATATCCTGTCTTTCCATCTATCTCATGGAGTCGTAGATCAAAGTCGATTATCTTATCCTGGGAATAAAGTAAGGACTCGCTCCCAGCTATGCCGGAACACAGCATCACAAAGGCCATCGCCGACGGGCGGGTGCCCAAGGACATCACAGCCGAATACTTGGGTGAGACGAAGGACGCACCGGCCATTGCAGGCATCATATTCGTGGCCGTCGCGACGAGCGTCATTGTCCTCGGCCGACTCTCCTCGCGAGCTTTCCTCATCCGCCGCTTCGGATTCGACGACACCCTCACATTACTATCATGGGTGAGTTTCCTCCCTCTCCCACTCACCACGGCGTCGATTTCTCGGCTTCTCCATCTCCCGGTGGATTTGATCCACGATGGCGGCCGCCGATCCCTCATCCCAGCGTGACATCGCCAACTGACAGCTCCGGCCTAGATATGCTTCATTCCTTTTGTTGGCCTGTGCATCGAGCTCATCAACCTGGGATCCGGTCGGCACTTCGAGTACATCCAGTACGTGCTGGACATGCCGACCATTGAGCTGACCGAGATCCTCGACTTTGCTGCGCACATCATCTACACCACTGCGCTCCTTATGTGCCGAATCTCGGGTCTGGCCTTTTATCACCGACTATGCAACATCCACGACCGTCTCCGCCTGGCCATCAAAGTTGTCTTTGGCATTCTTATCGCGGGATATCTTCCCCAGATCTTCCTCCTCATCTTCCACTGCCAGCCTGTTACCGCTCTCTGGCCGTATGACTTCCAGCCGGGATTCGACCGGTACACTTGCCTGCAGTGGGGTCTCGTGTACAGCGTCAACTCTGCGGTTTCGCTCGTCTGCGATTTTCTCTTGTTCGGCATCCCGATCGTCATGCTCCGAGTTCTCGAGATGCCCCGAAAGCGGAAGATTCAGCTGGCTTGTATCCTGTTGCCTGGTATATCGTCAGTCATGCCTCGGTACCTGTAACTTGTCGAACAGTCATGGCTAATTATTGGGCAGTGTCATTGCAATTTCTATCACCCGTCTCGCCTTCGTCATCGAAGGACAATGGGAACCTGATATGTCCTGGGCCTGTACGTATCCTCGCCATCAGCCACCTTGAGTAAAGCTAATGACGCATAGATAACCCAATGTTGGCCATCGAGGTTAGCGAGATAGGCGCAACTCTCATTGCGCTATCCGTCCCGGGCGTGAAGCCTCTTGTCGACAGGTTCGTCCTCCGACGAGATGTTACCACAGACACCAGCAAAGCCAAGTCGGGTTATGGCAAACAACCCAGTAGCGCCCGCGGCACCGCCCTCCGCTCCCTCAACTTTCGCCCCGAACACGATGTCCTGACCAGCCGAGATACTTCAGCCGAAGGCATGAAGTCGTATCGGACGAAGAACGTGTCCAGGGACAACCAGAGTGAGACGAGCGCCGATGGGATCCTGGTGCAGGTGGACTTCCAACTAAAGGAGGACAGCGCTCGAGAACAGAGTGACACAGACGCTCCATGGAATCCCCGGTAGTTTCTGAGCGGGGGAAGTGCTTTTAATACCCCATGTACGATTAATGAGGATATTGGGATAGGGAATGGGTTGGTTTTGGAGCTGGAAAGGGCGAGCGATATGTTTTGTTTATTTACCAAGCCTGACACTATACGGAGTAGATATAAATAATACACCATCGGCTATTAAGCTGGCACATTACTTTATCTTCATTGTTCCCATCTTCATTGGACAGTGTTTGGTGTTTGTTTATATATCATGTGTCGCCCTTGCTTGTCAATGTCTCGGGTGGAGAATCCTTATAATTCCAAGTGACAGGACGGGTTCATGCATGGAAACATGCACAGAATCATTAAATTATGCAGTGCACGTGCACAACAGCGGGTCTCGATAACTTGACATTCTAGAACATAGATAAGGTGTCCATCCGTATTCTTCCTTTTCATCGTCAGGAACTGGCATCACGACCGGCAGAGCCCATGGTGTATTAACCCATGTCTGTCTGCGAGAACCCTTGTCGACTACAACGTTGTTCCTGGGCGCCGAAGCCAAGACAAAGAGCCAACCGTAACAGGCCAATCTGCCGCAATCGCATCAGCCGGAATGCCCTGGAATAGGAATCGCAGTGACGCTACTCAGGCCAATCTCCACTACTGGGAGGCGAGAATGGCCTGGTGCTGGAGGAACTACTGGAGTCGCGTCCCCCGCTCGGGGACATTGATGCTCCCGTAGCGGAACGGCGCCCGTCATGGGCATCATGAGGTCCCGGCGCTGACCCTCTAGCGATTACGAAGAGTCGATAGTCGACATTCGTACAGCTCAGTCCAGTCCTTGTCCTTGTCTGCGCTGCCCCTTCGATGAAGCTTCCCCCGGTGAACCCTTGAAAGACAAAATAGATTAACCAGGATCAATGTCTCTAGCGGCCGAACGACTCGAGCCGCCTCCGACCGCGCGCCGAGCAAAGCTTAGTGGGCGCCCTCTTTAATACTCCGTATCTGCGAGTCAATATCCATCTCCATTCTCTCTTTCCCATTCCTTCTCTTCCATCGACATCGCAACCCTTTCGCGAGGCGTACCCGTTCATCATGTTCACTCGTTTCTCCTTGGCCACCGGCCTCCTCGCGAGCCAGGTGCTGGCCTACTCTAAGCCGGTTACTGAGCCTCTGTTCTCGTACACGCCCAACCTGATCCCGTTGCAGGAGAATGCCGGCACTGAGAACCTGTTCCCTATGGGGGATTGCAATGGCTTCAAGCTCGAGGAGGCTACCATTGACGAGATGCAAAGGGCCATGCGATCGGGCAAGCTTACCTCTGTCCAGCTGGTGACTTGCTATCTCGTTCGGACATACCAGACCCAGGAGTACATCAAGTAAGTTGAGCCTTTAACGGTTGGAGCTTGTGGTGGTCACCAATGACGTCGCAATTATTGTCACAAGCCTCTACCATGAAGCCTCAATGTTTCGAACCCTGTACAATGCTAACAATACCCCAAGCTCCATTATGCAGGTCAACCCCGATGTCTTTGCTATTGCCGCTGAGCGCGATGCTGAGCGCGCAAAGGGCAAATCTCGCGGCCCTCTCCACGGTATTCCTTTTACCGTCAAGGACAACATTGGCACTAAGGACAACATGGAGACCACCGCCGGTAGCTGGGCTCTCCTTGGCAGCGTCGTTCCTCGCGACGCCCATGTCGTCAAGAGGCTCCGCGATGCCGGTGCTGTCCTCTTCGGCAAGGCTGCTCTGAGCGAGTGGGCTGATATGCGAAGCAACGACTACTCGGAGGGTTACTCTGCTCGTGGTGGCCAGGTTCGCAGTGCGTACAACCTTACTGTCAACCCTGGTGGTAGCTCCTCTGGAAGCGGCGTTGGTGTTGGTGCCAATACGATCGCTTTCTCTCTCGGCACTGAGACCGACGGTAGTGGTGAGTAAATATGAACCCAGAGAATCATCTAGATTAGGCTCTAACGCTCCTCGTCAAGTCATCAACCCTGCGAACCGCAACGCCCTTGTCGGCTTCAAGCCTACCGTTGGCCTGACTTCCCGCGCCGGTGTTATCCCCGAGAGTGAGCACCAGGATTCTGTCGGTACCTTTGCCCGTACCGTTAAAGATGCTACTCTTGTTCTCGACGGCATCTACGGCGTCGACAGGCGCGACAATTACACTCTTGCTCAGGAGGGCAAGACCCCCAGAGGTGGTTACGCGCAGTACCTTACCGACAAGAGAGCTCTCAAGGGCGCCGTCTTTGGTCTTCCCTGGGAGAGCTTCTGGGTCCACGCCGACGAAGATATGTTGAGCCAGCTCGTCGAGCTCCTCGATCTGATCAAGTCTGCTGGTGCCACCATCATCAACGGTACCGAGATCACCAACTACGAGACCATAGTCAGCCCCGACGGCTGGAACTGGGATTACGGCACCACTCGAGGCTTCGCCAACGAGTCTGAGTACACTTACATCAAGGTCGACTTCTACAACAACATCAAGTCTTACCTTTCCGAGGTCAACAACACCGATGTCAAGTCGCTCGAGGACATTGTCAAGTTCAACAAGAAGTACGACGGTGCTGAGGGTGGCTACCCCTACGAGGACGGCAAGGGTCATCCCGCCTTTGCCTCCGGCCAAGACGGATTTCTGGCCTCTCTCGAGACAAAGGGCAAGCAAGACGAGACTTACTTCCAGGCCCTCGAATTCTGCCAGACCTCATGCCGCGACGGTATCGACGATGCCTTGACCTACAAGGGCAAGAAGCTCTCCGGTCTTCTCGTCCCTCCTCAGGTTGCCCAGGCTCCTCAGATCGCTGCCCAGGCCGGATATCCAGTCATCACCATCCCCGGTGGATACTCTTCGGACTCGGGCATGCCCTTTGGTCTTGCAATCATGCAGACTGCCTTTGCTGAGGCCGAGCTCGTCAAATGGGCGAGCGCCATCGAGGATCTGCAGCGCAGCACCAACGCCCCCTCCAAGCGCCAGCTGCCCAAGTGGGGAGGCTACCTTGAGCGCAACATTCCTGTGCCTTTTTAAACGGCTTTGCTATGTCTTGTTCGTCTACATAACCTTTACTCGAAGCTGGTCGGAGAGATACTCCCATGGTTTAACATGGACTGATAGCCAAGTCCAGATGTCTAACCTGCACCACAACATCTCACACTGTATATAGAAAACTTACATCTAATGATAATGCTCCAATGAAGCAAGTTGGCGCGGCTTTCCCCCAACAAGCAAGAGCTCAATTTTCTGGTTATTTGTTTATCCTGTGTGCAGTTCCAATGGCGTCTCACTTTCTGGCGGTTAGATACCACATCTGTAAAACCCAATCGCCATTAGCCTTCTTCTACGTTAGTCGGGATGTTCAGCAACCGAGACGCTGCCCGTAATCCTTTATCTTGGGATAAGGCACGAGAACGTCAAACGCCACAATGTCAGATAAACCGAAAGCGAAACAGCCGGGCGAGTGAGGTCAGATATCGACGCCATCTGGCCAGCGTTTCCCACAATTGTTCGGGTTAAAGATTAGAGAAGGCTGTAGACACAAGAATGAAGTAGATACAGTAGCTATCAAAATCCTAGTTGTGACAGACGGGTCAAGTTGAAGCCAGACAAAGCTTGGCCCGAATGCAGATAAACTTGATAAGAAGACTGGCTCTGAACGCTGAAGATTCATCTTCCAAGTTTAAACGAGAGACCAAAGATATTCCGACATGGGATCCCTCCAGAGTTGGGAACACTCCCGGGCTCCAAATGGAGATTTGATATACGCCAAATCTGTTTGTATAGCATGGATCTCGTATCCTTTGATACCAATCACAAGAAGGATATTTCCCATAAGCCCACACATTAGAAACGCAATAAGCGTACTCAGCAGGGAAATACCGAAATACTTGAGGAAGTTCTTGATAAAGAGCTGAAATGTCTCGACAAGGATGACGTGCACCTTCAAGGCAATCTTCCCTTGCACCACATCGACACACACTGATACTAGTGTGTGAAGTGCAGATAGTATCGAGAAGATGCTGATGGGTATGTACCATATCAGAAGCATTATGCTGAAATAATACCGAACAACAAAGATGACCACAAGTGAGCCGTCCAAGGTACATGCCGCCAAGCATAGGCCGTAGGCCAGCATGGTAGTTGTCGGGTTAAGTCTCGAGTCCAACAGGGACCACCAGCGTCGACAGCGCCTGGTATCACCTCTGAACAGCGGTAAGAAACACTCGACCTCTTGGCGAGAACCAGTGTCATATTCGGGTGCTGGCTGGTCGAAGCCTGGAAGACCGAGTAGCAATGCGATGGATAGCGTGGAAACAATGGCACCGCCGATGGAGAGCTCAAGAGATCGGGTGTCAACGGTTGTAAGTGACTCCCAGCCTTGCTGATCAACACGTCGTGCGTGGAGAATAATGGTGATAGTGCAGTGAAACAGAGTTATAACGACAACAAGCAGTCTGGTCATCGTTACATAGATACTCTCAAGCCTTTGACTAACAGGCTCATTCAGCTTCCCCGTCTCGAGAAACTCGGAACCTTTTCGAATTCCAAGAGGACCTGATCCCTTCAGGAACTCGGACTTTTTCTCAGCTCCGCAAGATCCTGGTCTTTTCCCAAAGAGCATCCTCAAGCGAGTTTTGCTCCTCTGTAGCTCGTCGCGCAGAGGCGCCTGCAAGAAGAGCACGTTGAGGAGAAGAGCGCCGCCGATGACTACCAGGCCCACCAAGATCTGGCACCCGACCATGAGCGGGCTCAAGAGGAAGAGAATGAACTCGATCGGTGCCAGGTCCTCGCCGCGCAGAGAGAGGTAGTTGTAGAAAGCGGCGCCGGCTGTGACGTGGGCGACGAGGAGTTTGACGATGAGCTCTGCTACCGTGCGCGTGTCTTCCGGCGGGCAGATGGATTTTGTGAGAGTGAGGGGATCCATGGTTTTGGTGGGACTTTAGTGACTGCGGAATGGTGAGCTCCTCGGGAGAAGGTGGTTATCAAGATGAAGAATCATGGGTGTCCTTCATAGCCACGGTTTGTCGGCGGGGCTGTAAGGCTGATCTCGGGATTAAAAGACAGTGGTGTGATGGAAGAATCAGCCTTGCAAGGATCTCCTAACATGCGACGCCTTATGTACCTTGATATCTTTATGAGCTGGTTATTTCGAGTAGGTAGTGAGTGGATGGCTGGCTCCGATTGACTTTCAACTTACTTTATTACAGTAACTACTTAGTTAGTTAGTCTAGCTGCTTTTTATTAGACTGTGTTGATTCTACTACAATAACTAAATACTTTAGTTATCTGGAACTAACTGCTTGCTACTTACGATAGATACCAAATCATTTTATAGCTCGCAAACCCTCCGTCCTAGCTGATGTTTGACCAAAACCCATCTTATCAGGCCTTCTTCCCTTTATCCCCAGCTCCAACGCCCACCCCAGCCAAGAACAGTCCTCTAATAAACGCAACCCCAGCCGTGAGCACAAGATTAGCCCAGTCGTGCCATCTCAGCCTCGCCAATTCAAGCCGACCCTGTCGATCCAGACTCACGCACAAACAAACAAGTAATCCCACGTCGACAAGTATGACGCCCGCCGTAACCATCTTCCAAACCCCGACGCTCGAGGTCCTGTGTAGAGCCGCGCCAAGAAGGTTGCCCACGAAGGCGTATAGAAGCACCAGCTCTTGATATTTCAGAGTCTGATATGGAGGGTAGATCCAGTTGGGGGTTGAGATGAACTCGGAGAGCATGATTTTAGGGTGGAAGAAAAGTGAGTAGACACATGGGACTAGAAGGAAGGTGTCTACACATGTGAACCACACGCGGTAAAAGACGTGGATGCTTTGTGGCGCCATTGTGTGGGTTGTAAGATCTGTAGGATATGTATGAGCTTGTTAGAGACATCTAGGAGCAAAGAGCAGGAAAAACATACTCTTTTGTATTTCAACCAAGCAGCATAGTCTAACTAATATCTTAGGTAAGCTGACGTCCTTGGTGCTTAACATAGTGCCCAAGGCTGAATTCCTTCAAGTGTGTAGCGGTTTGTGGGTCAAGATCCTTTCTCCCTCTGTCAGAATGCTCTTTATCAAGCAACGTGAGTTCTGTGTCAAGCAAAATGTCCATCAGCTGGGAAGAAGCAGGGGATCTCCGATGAGCCGCTCCATGTCTTCAGTCCGAATATGGATAGAGACATCAACGCCATTCTTGGTCCAATCCGCTGATGGAGGGCCAGGAGCTTCCTTGATGAGGGTATTCCCATCCATGTCCGGCACAGCCCCCTCAGCATAGCTGCAGACAGATCCAAAACCAAAGTCAATGTCGTAGATGCCCGCGCGCCCCCAAGTCGTCACCAAGAGATGACGTCTTCCCAAGAAAGCCTGCCATATACGTTGAGGAGACTTCTCGTACGCAAGACTATGGAGGTGGGCGGCCATGCTGGGCAGGTCACCGACCTCCCTCAGTGTTTGGCGGATCTGAGTAGCCACGGCGGCCAGGCCAGAAGGATCTGCCACCGAGGATCCTGGTAGTTCCACGTTCAGCATTATAATGGGGGAGTCGGAGAACCTTTCGCCCAGCTGGAACAGAGGCCGCACTCCATAAACAAGATCGCAGTGAATGGGATCAGTGTCATGGGCCAACCCACGAGCACGCGCAACACAGGACCATATATGGCCCAAAATTGCATCATGTCGACTGAGCTTTTGTGAAGAACCCGCATTAGCCCTTTCGAACAGAAGTTCCACCTGGTCCTTGGTGAGGTGAACCACGTAATTCGACACTGGCGATGCCATATCCCATTCTGCCCATGGCATAACCTTTCCCGCGGGTTCCAGATCTTTTGTATTAAATGGAGCTGGAATTTGAAGTGGCCAAGGGCATTCTTTAGCCGAGGTCCACCAGTCATATCTATGTAGTGGTAAACTCGTCGCCTTTCGTACAATCGTCTCGTCTGGTTGGGCGGCGTTGATATCGCCGGCCGCTTGGTTATCCAGAAGCGCTGGGTCGAAGCTGGGCGTCAAGAAAGGCACAGGTTTACCACCCATTACTGAACGACTGACCGTTGCCCAGTCTTTGAGCAGGCTGATAAAGGTGGTAGCATCGGCTAGAGGATGCGTGCCTTCGAGTCCCAGCACAAAGCCGCCGCATGCCATTTCCGTGATTTGGATGGCCAGCAAAGGCTTCAGCTGCCCCGTCTCGTCCGCAGAGTTTGTTTGGAACGGCTTCGCAGGAGCGGTGCCCATGAATTTCTTGAAGGTTGCGGTTTTGCAGGGCCAAAGGGGTTGCGTCGAGGTCCGGTCAGCGGGATAGATAGAATCAAGGGTTGCCGAGCTTTGGGCCAGGACGAATTCAACCCCGGGGTCCTCTGGTGTTCCATAGTGGGCATAGATGCGCCCGAACCGACGGGCGTGAGGAGGGAAATTCTCCGCTTCAGATGGGACAGTCCCATCGGTGCTGTCTATCACCTTGAGCTGTCCGCACCACTGTGGATGGGCCTGTAGAGTAACACCAAAGGCCTCGCGAAGATGATATCCCAGGCTGAGTGTTTGCCCCTCTTGTAGCTCGGGTCGTTGGTACAGCCAGATGGCACTTGCTGTGGAGAACTCGGCCGTTGTGCAGTCAAGAAGGGAGAGAGGGACTACTTTCTCCTGGCTTGCTGCTACAAGTCGGGTTGACTCGACAATGGTGATGTTTGGTGACATTCTGATGGACTTGGGTCGTTTATACGTGCAGCAAGCTCTATGGTGGAGGCTGCGTAAACTGGGTCGGACTCGGTAGTCAGGTAGATCTTGTTCCACAAGCACTTCAGAAAACTGGGAATTGGATTAGGAACGGTATTAAGAAATCATTTCTTAAGTTACTTTGGAAATCAAGTGGAAAAAACGGCCAAGCGGTCAAACTGATTGAATTAGAGTCACGCCGAGCTTCTCTTCCTCTCGGCTAACGGTGAACGAATGGATTGCTTGTCCAAGATAGGCCATTCACTAATTATGAATCATACATACCCTGTAGTACATAGCACGCTTCTATATAATAAGTGGGCAATCACGCCATTGTGCGTATGAATTGTTGGTTATCTCCTTCAGTTGCTGTTTATCAGAAGCGACTCCGCGTCCAGTCCCCGCAACTCCAAGGAGTCTAGTTGGACTGGCGTCTTACCCCGGTCTCCCAGCCCCATTTCTCCATGTTGTTGATAACGCAGTTTGCTTCACAACTGTGATGTCGACTTTACGTCAGAGTCTGTTAGCGAGGAGTGCTGGCGGTGAGCCAAGCGACCAATTCTGAGATAGAATGCGCCCTGATGGCTGCGTGCTCCTTGTACAAGCTGTCCAGCGTCAAGCCCGGATAGTCCTTTAGCCTAGGAAGATTGGTATATTGATCCTCAGCATCAAGGAGAACCGGATTCCAGCCCGCATTCGCAGCCCCGACAACGTCTTTTGCGTGTTCATCACCAACATACACTTTCTGCCACGTCTCAATGTCCGCCTGAGCCTCGCTGATGCTTTTGCCGTCTCGACTAGAGATTATCTGCGTCAACATGTGCTCAGCAGCATCGAAGATGAGTTTGTCCGGCTTTTCGACACCAACATCATATGACATGCAATGGAAGTCGATATCGTAGTCCTGATTCAAGAGAGTGCTGGCGTCGACCTCGGAGCCGTATCGTAAAGGGCTGACGTTGAGGCCAAAAGACGAAAGAATGCTTGGAACGCGATCGTCCGAGTTGGTGACTACTCCAACGACAACCTTGTCGAAGCGCATTTGTGACTTGTGACGTCTAAGAGACTGGAGGGTAGATACGAGGTTGGGTTCAGTATCGTAACCGTCCTTGGAAGCGAAACGATGCAGAAGGCTTGGGGCAAGATCTGGAGGTAGAGATCGGCTGTTCTTTGCTAGAGGTGTGAAAGTGTTATGAATCACCTAACATTAAGTAATGTCAACCAATGCATAGTTAAAGGCAAGGTGCCTGTCTGTAAGATGATATCCTCTTCTGAGGGTTGGTCCTCGCTCAAACATTCATAAGAAAGAATAAACGCACATTTGTCCACCATTTTGTCGCTCCTAGGCCGGTAGCTTTCCCATAGTTAGGATTGCTTTTCCTTTCTTGCTTCATAGCTGATCGGAAGCTCGACTGTAGCTCGTCATCGCTAAAGCCGACGAAACCGCATTGGCGTGCGACCTCGGCGTATTGCTGGGCGACTGGACGTATGGGTCTGAACAGGGTGCCGAATGCGTCGAAGCATAAGAGGAGATTGGGCTTTGGCATGTTGAAGACAAAGTCTCAACGATATAGACTAACGTTAGGATATACCGTTAGAAGTGGTTGTATAATGTTAGCAGTTTAACTTACCAAGTTGCTTGTGCTGAAATGATGAGTTAATCAAGGGATCCACAACCAGACCCCGCTCCCCATTGGCTGAGTGACAATAACCCAGGAATAGCGCGACGTCGACGAGCACAGGGAATTGAGCTTGGAACTATCAATACTTGACTGATATGACACTTACAGGTCCTTCTATGTTTTAACTCGAGTCTCCAAGGGTAATATATATACAGAACATACTATCAACTCGCAACACAATCGCGCAACAGATATTGCATGAGCCAGGGAATCAAAACAGAATGTATGCGACAGATTCGCCATTGCAATACTATAACTACACCTCCCCAAAGGTGAACCGCAGTTAGGTAGTTGCGACACTAACTCTGAAACCTCGGCCAGCTGACTCGATAGGTCCGAGTGCGCCTGAAGCCATATGTTGCATCTCCACACCCTGGCTATCTTCTACACGAGGTTCATGTACCCCCCCTGCAGCTCTAGCTCCTGGGACCAGCCGCCGCAGATAGTACCCAAGGCTCTTGAGAGTTGGCCGATGGAATGCCTGCTGGATGTTCTCGAGCGAGCGACCTCGGGTTTCGGGCATGTATGCCATGAGCGTGATGGTGGTGCCAAGTGCGAGGCCACCAAAGAGGAAATACGCTGCAAAAGCCGAGCTGTCCAGGAGAACTGGAGTGATGATGGCAACGAACCAGTTTGTCAACTTGGTTTCATGTCAGCTTCGGACTTCACCGCGTTTGGAGACTGCAACTCACAAAATTGAGGCCCATTGCAAGGCAGTTGGCCGCTCCTCGAGTATTGGAGGGTTGGATCTCGCTCGCGTAGATCTTACCCACGATTCCCCAGGTCGCACAATATGTCAGACCAAAGACATAGACTGACACCACAACGACCCAGCGAGCGACTCCCTTGGGATGGACTGAATTTGAAGCATAGAGACTCCCTATCAAAAACATGCATCCCGCCAGAGAGAGGCCTCCTGCGATGGCAGAGGTACGTCTGCCCCATTTGTCTGCCAGCAAGAACGCTGGAATGGATATGACCAGCATCAAGATTGCAGAGACACCTGAAGCCAGAAAAGATGCAGTGTTTGAGGAGAGCCCTGCCTGTGCAAACAGAATTGGAGCGTACTATCCTAGTCAGCGAGATGCTGCATAGCAAGACAGTGGCTTACTCACGTAGATAACGCCGTCAATTCCGGATAGTTGAACCATGCCGAGCAGAAAGAGACCCAGAATAGTCCTCGCCCGGTAGCCTCTTCGAAAGAGCAGAAGGAAGCTTTGCCAAAGCGACAAACTTGGCTGCTGTTCTGTAGATGCTGCCAAGAAGTCTCGTTCGGCCTCCACCATGGAAAATTCCAGTCTTTGCAACGCCCTCAAGGCCTCCGGACGCCGGCCGTGGAGGACGAGCCACCTGGGAGACTCGGGAAGCTTGAAACAAAGTAGGGCGAGAGAAAGGGCATTGATGCCCTGAAACAAGTACCCGAGCCTCCATGCGATGCTTGACTCGATATTGGAGCTGGAATAGCAGAGAAAGTATCCCCAGCATATACCGGCTGTCGCCATGAACTGTGGCATGCTAGAGAGCATACCTCTCGACTTTGCCGGGGCAATCTCACAGATATACACGCCGATGTTACCCAGGAACAATCCCTGACCAAACCCTGCGATCCCACGACCTGCTGTGAACTGAGCCAGGCTGTTTGCTGACCCCTGCAGCGCAAGACCAAGAACAAATGTCACTGAGCCGGCTTGGATGATCTTGAGACGACCAAAGCGATCCGCGAGATGGCCAGCAAGCACACAAGGAACCACCCCAGCAAGCAGGATCAGAGAAACCGTGAACCCCAGCATGAATGCGGAAAGATGGCCGATTGAAGTCGTGAATTGGGGCATGTGGATGATGCCCCCAATGCAGCCCGAGTCGAGGCCATTGGCGAGACCACCAAGAGAAGCGACGACCGAGGCCTGCACGTACCTTGGAGGTTTAAGATTCACCATGATGAGAGCAAGGATATTCCTGATCTGCTGTTTGAGGGTAGGGAGGATGCGATGTCGATAGGCAGATGAGGGGAAGAGGATCGATCTGTTGTCGCAATCCTTGTTTATGTGGCCCGCGAGAGGGCGTGGATGACGAGGTAGAGCTACTAATGCCACGATGATTGTGTAAGCAATCAGGATGTGCCCTTGATCTTCCCACGGAGTTTTATCCGGCTGCCTAACGTTAGAAACTCTGAGTTTCCAGTCGGCTTGATAATAGCTACACCCTCTCCTCTTCAAAGCTTTACCTCATTGACTCCCCACGGACTGTAGTCTTGTCATGTGGTGATGATGACAAACACTATCTGTAGGCAGCAGGATGTAGGCAGCAGGATGAACAAGGGGCTGGACAAGCGTACAAGATAGTGCACTCACTATAAAGTTTCAGGTCATAATACGAATGATCAAAGCACTTACCTCCAAAGGTTCTAGTTGGTGCTTGCATTTGTAGACTGGCTACTATTGTGTGGATTCAACGAGATCCTTGCGAGATCTCGTTTAGATTCTTGTATTCATATGAGTCTTTACAAGCTAAGAATTTATTAGCCTATTGTAAGTAGGACTAGATATTGTATACATATACCTCTTTCGGACTTTGATTGCGCTGTTAGGAATCGCCAAGATTCGAAGATTGTGGTTCCATATACACAAAGTTGATTAATACCGAATTATCTCACTGTTGCAGCTGGAAAACATGCCATCAAAGGTTCCATGACGCTTCTTTCTTACCAGTTGCATGTATCACGTCGTTCTAACAGACGGCAGCTCACTAAGTTAGTTAGAGGACAGACTTTGATATCGCCAAGTGTCGGCGTGAACCACATTTGGTCTCATATGACCACACGGACGGGTATATTCTTTTGTTTGAATAACACTAGTTCATATCCTTAATGTGTTGGTTCTCAGGTAAATTCAAAACGTTTTGTTTTCCAAGTTAGGCTCTAATTCATTCATATAAATCTCCCTTCTCCATCTCTATCAAGACGTGACCAGCACCTAGGCTATAAGCCATTGAACCCATCTACTTAGACACGTAATGAGCAACGTATCCCACTTCCATCATGCTACCCCTGCTACCCCATGTATTCTTGTCCGGCGAGCCGGGCTATCGGGGTCTGTTAGCGATCATCGAGATCCATCCTTCAGTTAGAGCTACTCACCCAGTCTCCACCAACAGCAACGTTGAGGATGATATAGAGCGGACTCTGGCAGAGCGCCTTCCAAACCGTGGCATCCCCAATCTTTGATCCGGTAACGCGATGGAACACGCGACCATCCATGTACCAAGTAATAGACTGCGACTTGAAGTTGCTGCTCCTTCGGTCGAGGTCAACGCGCCAGACATGGTACTTGTTGTCCGAGATGGGAGTCTGAGACGCGATACCGATAGGCTCGTTGCAGATGCCCCCGGGGAACTTATCACAGTGAAGAGCAGCGTAGCCGGTTCTCTCGCCGTTGATGTTTTCCATGATGTCGATCTCGCCGCAGCGAGGCCAGTCGACGCCCTGACGATTGGAAGCACCCAGCAGCCAGAAAGCCGGCCAGATGCCCTTCTGGTGCACCTGCAAGTTGCTTCCAAGTCGGATGCTTGCCTCAACCCTGGTGATCTTTCCAGACCTCGGAGTGAAGGTGTACTTGCTCTCGATTCGGGAAGAACTCCATTTGATGCGCGCCGACGAGGTGTACTGGGGTATCAGCTGGAGAGTACCTTTGCCGCTGAGGCGAAGGGTGCGCTTGTCTTTGATATAACGCTGGACCTCATTGTTGTAGTTCTTGTCTCTAACAATGATATCCCAGGTACTCTCGCTGGGTAGAGTGCCCAGTTGGCCGCTGAATGTCTGTTCCCACACGCGAGTGTAGCCGCTGTACGTGGGAGGCTGGAGGGCCGAGGTAACAGCGATGAAGCAGGCGATTGCCGCAAGAGTCCACCTGTAGAAGGTAGTCATTATGGGCAGGGGATAAGATAGTAAAAGGAGTGGACAAGATGCTCGCGCACGAGTAAAAGGAACGTAGAAGAAACGGTGTCAAATGCACCGAGAAAGCAAAACCTACAACTAGCCGGGTAGACAACCACTTTATCTCAACTGCGCCGTCCAGGCGATGCTGCGGCAGTTCTTCTTTATTAACGAGTCCATGGGTAAAACTATCGATTTGCGTCTCCCGGATCGGGAGCTAGGGCGTCAAGGTCCAGGGGTCTGGACTACTCGGCGCAGCTTTAGAGCGTGCTAACGTAGTTGGAGCTGTCTCGAAACCCGGGTATGGAGCTAAAAGAATGAATCCGGACTGGTCTATCGAAAGCCAACAGGACGCTCTCAGTCAATGAGCGGTTGGGCCGTCAGGGAGGCCACGCGTTGTTCCTGGCATGTGGCGGACATTCTTCGTCGACGCCCCTGAAGCCATTCTGCTCTGGGATCCTGCTAACTTGAACCATAAATCCAAGCTAATTAACGTTACTTAGGGGGCGAGAGATGCAGACAAGGATTAAAGTATGTTACGGGTGGCCTAGTCATGTCTTGGTCTAATGTTTCTGTTACAGCTCAACTGCACAAGCCTTTGGCGTATATCCATATTAGTTAGTCCACTCGAGTACAACCAAACCGTGCAGTCGGTAACAGCAATGTCTTGTTATCATGAGACACTCAAGTCTATTTATTACCCAGCCTCGGCGCCGTTTGCGCCTCAATCCAAGATGTCATCCAATAACTGACTCACACATGTCATTCTGGTTGCAGTTGCTCCTCTATCACAAACACATACCATTAAATATACATCACTATTCTTCCGCTGCAACTGCCCGTAAAACCGTAAAGAACCCCCGTGTCCGCACAAGAAAGAGTAAGAATACCAGAACGATGGGAAGGATGATGGCCAGGGCAATCGCGAGCAAGAACGGATTGGAGATGACGCGAGCGAGCAGCATCGCAACCAACATCCAGATCCCAATGCCTATCATCTCCCTGTCCGAGAACTCGGAGCCGTGCACGTTCTTCAGATACCCGCCACCCTCGTAGTTCATCATCGCGATGCACAGGATGAGCGACGTGAAGATGAACAGCGCGTCTGTGAGGACTAGACCCGACGTTATCCAGTCAAACGGGTCATCTGTCGCCGCAGCAATCACGACCGATATAATGTTGAGAAAGATGGAGACGATGATGAACGACACCATGGCCACGCCCAGTTTCTCGGCCGTCGAGTGTTGGATGGGCTTGTCTATGGTTTTCCGGCATTCTTCAACGACCGCAGAGCCGTTCGAGCCTGCGTCCTCGAGATCTTCCAAAACGAACTTGGCGAGATTCAGCGATGGAGGAAATCGGCTTTTGCAGGATGTTTTGCCGTCAAAGACCCTGCAGACGCCTAGTGAGATCATGCTGTCAGCCAAAACCTCCACCAGCGTTACATCGACGAGATCTACCCACCAGATGCGCCAAGCTTGTATACATCCGGGATGAGGTCCGCAGTTGCATCAGCGCACTCCTCTCCCCAGATGAGGGTGAGAGTAGAGCGCGGCCAGTTGACGATGCTGTAGTTCCTCTCCATGCTACTGCGACAGCCGGAGAGGACGCAGATGGAGAGGGCGATGATGCCTGAGTGCGACAACAAAGGTTAGCATTCAGGGAACCGCACGAGTTGCAGAGCAAGATAGCGAAGAGTAAGGAGACTTGGCAAGTACCCAGATTCCAGAAGGCAATCCATGATGCAAGAAGCATTGTTGCTGCTGCTGCTTGCTAGGCGCGTGGTTGATAGGGAACGCCTAGGGTAGAGTTGCCATCGTGAGGACATAGTCAAGAGGAGCACGCGATCTATTTGTACACAATACATGCTCTACTGTCAAGGCCTCAAAGCCCCCTCAATATGCCCAAGCAAAGATAGATAAAACATGTCGGCAATTACAATCCCTTCTAAGCGCCCATAGAGAATAGATCGCTTGTCCACCGCTTCAGCAACCAGTCACAGCCCACGGTTTCGACGATCTCGCCAGCGAAAAAGAGACAGGGCCTCTCATCTGCAGCAACCCTCGAATTTATCCTCCCACCGCGTGCCTAGAGGAGAGTCTTGGCAGCAGCTCACCCCGGCCAGCTGAACTCACTGCCCGCGCTGTGACTGGACAGACAAGCCATGGCGTCTTTAGCTTGTGCGCCAGCGTTTTAGAGTCGATTGCTTAAAATCAGGACAGGACCCCTTGACAGATTATTAGTTAGTTATCTTTGAGGTGGTTGCGCGACGTAGCCTTTCCAGGCACGACGAGATCAGATCCTTGTCGAGAAACCCTATAATTAGCCAAAGGCTGAACCCAAGGTTGACTTGTCTTCTTAGACCATTGGGAACAAGTAACGTTAGTTGTATGCTGATCAGTCCGCTGAGGGAGTATTGGACAAACAGTTTACAGTCTAACTGGCTATTCATCAAGACAATATCTCCTAACAACCTCCACCAACTGCCCTCTCGTTCTCTTACTATCAAACACCTGCCCATGGTCCAGATCCTGGAACCACAGCACGTCAAGCCTCTCCCCCTTCCACATCCCCTCTTTCAAGCTTCCGTTATCCAACGTCCAGTCTTTTGCTCCTGTAAGGTACGCACCGATGACCTTAGTGTCCACGATGGCATCTCTGCCCGCCAAAACAACAGTCACGCGGTGGTTCTCCATGTCTTCCTTCCACAGCACGTTGTCAGTCCAGAAGAATCGTCGAAAGAGCGTGTGCGAGATGCCTATATCTTTTGAGCCAAAGTAGGACAGCTGGTATTCATTGGCGCGGTTCGGCTTTCGATAAACCTGCGGAGTTTGATTGTTAATGGTTTGAGACTGTGGAGAAATACCGAGGAGAGCTTACGAAATTGTACGCTACATCCGGGAGATGTAATAGAAAAGACACCGGATCGACGAAAACAATCGGTCCAATGCTCTGTGCAATTCGCGGCGTATGGAGAAGATGAGCCGCGACTACGCTTCCATACCTATGACCACCTGCATTAGTATAGAGAAACACGTTTGATAAGAGCAAAACCCACGAATGCGAGACAAGCACGAATCTGTCCCATCCATGTGCCTTCAAAATAGAGTGAATCTCGTCACACATCTCGTCCTTCAGCATCGCCGGAGCAGTCAACCTCGAGCTGATGGACAATATCTCCACAGCGATGATGCCCACCTGCCCATCGTCTGCTTCTTCGCCATCTCTGGAGTTGATGTCGGCCAAGAAGTTGACGTACGGGTAGAGACCAACGCCGATTCCGTGGATGAACAGCACGGGCAGCCTCGTCTTGGAGGTATGCGGCCGGTACCAGTAGGTGAGGGACTTGGCGGGTGAGCGATAGGTGGTGAAAAGATTGACAAATCGCGAGGGAAATGTCGCGAGAGACCGAAGCATCGAGGTGCGGTGGAAATCAAACGAGTAGGCCAGTAGATAGGCAGACGCGATGGTATCGACAACGAATATGCACTACAGAACAAAGTCAGTTTCATGTCTTTGTTGTACTGTCCATTGAAAAAACCTACAAAGTACCAAGTCAAGCTCCTATGCAACATGTCGACTCTATCAAGAGTAAGTCTTATACACTTCGCGTTGCCGCGCCCAGGTTCAAGTTTCCTGCCCAGCAGGTTCTCCATCTCCCCAACACAGTACTCTATCTCCTCGTCGTGTTCAGGGTCGTCCTCTCCCGTGTTGAGGTACGCCCACCGATAAAACTCCTTGACATTCTCCCGTTTGATCTCGGCCGTCGGCGCATCCAAGAACCACTTGGTCAGGAAGCGCTCGGGGTCGGGGATATTCCCGTGGCAGCGCCAGAACAGGCTGCGGCGTTCTTCACTCGACGTGGCAGGGTGTGCCGCGGCTGTCTGGAGGTACGCTTTACGCGGGAGGTATATGAACAGGTAGAATACTGTTTCCAGAGCTAGCCATACCTCCAGCACGCGCGGGAGGGTGAAGGGGAGATGAACAACCGAGTTGACCAGTGAATAGACAATGCTAACGGGCGCAACTAGAGATAAGAGGATTATACATGATCTGATGAAAACGTAGTCCCAGGTCGAGGTTCCTACCATAACGACGCAGGAGGGAAACGGTCTCGTTGGTATTGAATTGTGAGTTCAGGTCGTTGTCGGGGAATAGGGCTCTAACTGCACGGTCATGCCATCAGGACAAGTTCTCTTCCAGAGCGACTATGTTCAGTTATATATTAGTGAATCCCAAAATCCAGTCACGCAATGTAACTTATCATCTGAGTGTTTTTGTTGAACCTGGAAATATGGGTTTTTGTTGGGGCTTTTATTTTAGCTGCTCACCTCGGAGCCAAAGGGTCTAACTTGGCTGGCATGTGAAGCATAATCGCGTAATTCACACGTGACACCCGCTATTGAGTCGTTGCACCTTGGTAAAACTACAGTTGAAACAACGGGCTTAATAAGTTGAATATATATAGTTAGATACTGTATAATAGTTCGAGCGTAGTGTGCGAGACTCCATTTAGTGACTATTCCAGACGGTGTGGTGTTAGAGCCTCTAGTTAACATAGAATATTCAAACACATAACTCAACGGGTACTTAACTATGTTTCCTGTACCAGGAATAGAGTCTAACAAACTCTAAGCCTAGAAGTATATATTCTCAGATAATTTGTTCATGGAGTTATGATCGAGTATTCATTTCGTTTATACCAGTACTAGATACAAAATAGACCCATATTCATCGAGCAAAGGTGGCATATCTTGTTTGACCCATGACCTAGCTAAGACCCTCCACTCCAACTACAGACATCCAAACCATAAAAGCTCCAAGTTCGATCCTCAAGGTTTTCTATCTCCCTTCATCGCACATGGCCGCGGCTCCGACTTATACTGCTCGTCGGTGAAGAAATAATGGCAAGAGAAGTACAGACACTTGGCGCAACTTCGTGTAAAGTCGGCCCTCACGCCCGGTCCAGCGGGCACGTAGCCACGGCAGTATGGACAACTTCGGTGGCGCGTTTCCTTCATGTGCTGAATGCGAGACTCTTCGTCGAGGACCCAGGCATCGCATACCTCGCATCTGTTCGGTGCCGTGTAGCCGTTGCTTGTGTAGGCGTTTAGCTTGGGAGGTGGAAACCCTGTAAGAGGCTGTTTCGATGCTGGCATCGAAGGCGAAGTAGCTTCTACAGACTTTGTCAGGAGCTCTGTTGGAATGATTTTCTCTGGCTTGGCTGTATTAACAGACAGCTCGATGGTACTGTAGGAGGCAGGCAATACTTCATGATACGAGTTACTTCCGACTGTGAAGCCGACATTCAATGAGTTGGTGTCCAAGAGGGGCTGCTGGTCGATGTTGTTTCCATAAACTCCAGAGCATGTGTTTCGACGCCAAGGCGAGAACCAGCGCAACCATGACTGGTGTAGGTCCGACATGTCCTGCGTACTTTGGGTGAGGCCGATGGGATGAGTGAATGTTGGATGGGGCCTGGAAAGTAGGTCAAGACAGAGGGTACCGTTTAGATTTTATATACAGCTCTTTCTTTCAGAGAGAGAACGTAGCCGTGTATTCAGGTTAGAGTACAAGTTGAATGATTGGCTCTGTGTCGCCAACTTGCCTTCTCGCCTAGCTAACATGGTTGAGTAGGGAATCCTGGGAGTCAACAGCCTCAGCTTGGCATCAGTGTACTGGAGATGCAGGGCAGCAAATGAGAGGCCGATAGTGCCGAGTCCAACGAGAGCAATGGTCTCTTGCTGAGGAGAACCACCCATTCTTGACATGTGCAAAGAGTTACGGTAAGAGACAAGATGCCCAGGCTTGTGTCTGAGTTGATGATAAAAGTGAACGGTCGTGAGTTGGTTGCGCGTCGCGGGGGAAGAGGGGCAGTATATCCGAGGTCTAGGCTCTCAGGCTCCAAAGCCGCTCTCACGTCCCAACAATTTGTGCTTGATAAGACCAGGCAGGAATCAGCATCTCGATTCTCAATAATCTACAGCTCATAAGTTATCTGATCACAAGGTAATCACGGCCTTCTTTGTCAAAACTCCCGTATTTAACGCATCTACAAACTGTGCAGCGTCTGAGCCCTGTACCGCATCTGGTTCCGGTATGGGCTGGAGTTTGCCTCGAGCTAGTGCGCCTGGGAGATAATCCTCAAAGATGGCTTCGGCGAGCGGTGTTCCGATGATGCTGGTTGATAGGATAAGCTGTGCAGTCACGCCGTTTGGTAGGCTACCCAGTGGCCTCTTCATACAAATAACCTTTCGTCCGCCTCTGGCATCGGCAATTGCCTGTGCCGCCTTGATCATGGATTCTTCTGAGCCACTACCGTCCAATGCGCCCGCGAGACTCTTCCCTTTGAGGAGTGAAGCGATTTCCCCAACCACATTTGAGGACTTTTCATCGAAGACGTGGTCAGCCCCGAGGCTCTTGACGTAGTCGTAGTCGTTTACCGATGCAGTTGCGATAACCTCGTAACCCGCCGACTTGGCCAGTTGAAGTGCTGTCCCCCCCACGCTGGAGGCCCCTGCCCAAATCAAGACTGTCTCGTTGACGGGTTCAGGGTCCAAGCTAGGATACTCCATCATCAAGGTCGCGTCCCCGAAGAGGCCGTATGCGGCTGTCGCGACTACCAGAGGAAGGACTACCGCGCTTTCGAAGGGCATATCATGGGGTATCGTCGAAGCGCAGTCCGCGCGGATGACGGTGTAGTCCTGCATCGTGGTTTTGGTCTTGACTTTGCCAGGAAGCGAAATCGCATATCCAACGACCCTGTCGCCAGGCTTGAAGCGAGTGATGTCCGGGCCAACCGCCGCAACCGTCCCTGCGACATCGGTACCGAGCAAGGTCGGATAGGTAGCGAGTCGTTGACTTGCGGTATTGGGCTCATTAACAACCAAAGCTGTGCTCTTGACGACGATGTAGCCTGGATACGGGTCTCTGAAGGGTGCCGGCTTCATCTTGGGCGGTGACGTCTCTTCCGTTGTAGCCGAGCTGGAGTTGTTGTTGGTTGGCAACGACATTATGTGGCTTCCACTTGATATTCTATCCGTATTACGAATCAAAACGTCCAACAGCCAAAAAGGCTTGGCAAGGGATGCTATTTAAACCCGAGGGAGCGGTCGAGGGGTGGGTTAGATCGTGACCGCTTTCGATTGTCTCAGTCCCTTGGTGACGTTATCGACGAACCAGAAGATTTTTTCGAGCTCTGTTAGCGTAGCCTTGGCGTCGAATAAAGACGTTGGAGAATGATTCTGGATCTAGCTCGATCAATTAATAAGTTAACTTAAGGTTCGTTGCGTCCGAATGCGGCGTGAGGAAGCATGGGAGCCTGGGGAGCCTCTGCCAAGAAGCATTGCTGCTTGTTTGGGGCCAAGTCTAGCGCAGTACGGAGTAACTAGTAGAGGCCTAGATCGACCACATGGCATGTGACTTGTCTGGTCGATCATTTATCTAACTGGGTTAGTTACTGTAAGTAGTTAGTTAGTTAGTGCCAGCGGAGGGCCAGGGCTGATCCTGAATTACATCACTGACGCCAGGGACGGTGCAGGGAAACTAAGGTGAGTTCAATGAGTGTGTCTTGGAAGCTCAACAATACTACATACTTGTTGTTCGCATATCGTGGGTGCTTATAATCAGAG
The DNA here is from genome assembly GCA_017140175.1 of Fusarium staphyleae. Lineage (NCBI taxonomy): Eukaryota > Fungi > Ascomycota > Sordariomycetes > Hypocreales > Nectriaceae > Fusarium > Fusarium staphyleae. The sequence goes on from JADDON010000138.1 coordinate 26,974, forward strand.
TAGTGAGCGGCGTCTATCGTGCAGGTACGGAGTACTCGGATAGATATTGTTCCAGCCAGCAAGTCCTTGCTTCGACTACCATGCCCATGCCACAGACGATCTATTCACCGTACAGAAGCCCTGTGGACTAAATCAACCTGCCCACTCTGACAAGAATGAGTAGGGTTCGCCGCACACAAGCGAGCTACCACTTGAGGCAGGAGTGTGCTGACCAGGGCCGTCGGAAATAGACGATTTCTCGTCATGTTCTGTCAGTCTGCTTCCCGCGGTATGGCGCTCCATCCAGGGTTCCGATGCACAAAGGGACTTGCTGCCCACCTGTGCTGCTTGTGACTGAGTAACATCTGCGATTCCCTTTGCCTGATTGTCAATATCTCTGGCAGCATCAGCCTCGGTAGACTTATGGGCAGTAGTTGCTTGGTGGTGTTGCTGCCCTTCGGTCACTGCTTGAACCGCCGCTCCTTGCGGCAATCGTCTCAGAAGGGTGTTGAGACTCCGCCGGTCTGTTTTCCCAAGCCTTCCTTTTTTGGTTTTCTTTCGAATGAGACTCTGCAATTCTGCCTCTTCTGCGTGTCGCACAGCCGCCGCTTCCGCTGCTTCCGCCGCTTCCGCCCTCTTGACCTGCTCCTCCGCTTCCCTTGCGGCTTTCTCTTCTGCTTGTATCATGACCTCTTCCGTCTCCATACGCTCCGGTAGACATTCTCCTCTCTGTTGTAACAAGTCCTCACGCTTGAGAAGCATGATACTATCCAGAAGTATCTTGCTCAAAGTATCTGGCGCTTCGATTTCGGTGAGCATTCCGTTGTCTGTTGCCGGCGCCTGGCTCATCCAGAGCAAGACGATGCGATGTCTGACATAGGTAAAAACACCCAGATTCTTGCCAGCCGTCATATCCGGCCTTTCTAAGACGTCGATGATAGTAGGCAAGCTCAGCTTGTCGCCAACTCTGATCACTTCTTTTCTTGCCAGGTCCCGGAGAACGGGGAGTGCAAGTAACTCGGCGCCTGCATAGACTCGAATGGCAATTATGAACTCGGACACGTATTTCGCCTTGGCTGTATCGCCCACTGGCTTGAGACACTGGTAAGTGCCGGTGACCAAGAAGTGAACAAGTACATGGCCGGCCTCGTATGTAAGCTCATTGACACGGAGGCTGTTAGAAGATCTCTGGAACTGATTGTCCTTAGTGAATCGATTCGTGAGCTCTTGGCTTTGACGAAGGAGCTGTCGTGGAACTCGGAGAGGAAGATCGTGTCCTGTGAAATGGATCTCCATGATATCGCTAGCATAAGGCCTGGAGTTGTTATCAGTTGTGTGTACATGGTGAACAGTGAATTTCTTACGAGCTCTTTGGTCTTGGGTCGTTTTCGTAGTCCATACTGGTTTCGTGCTTTTGGCTTGTTGGCGTTGAGTATGTGGGTTTAGCTCAATGCCAGATAGATGACAGGAAATTATCGCCACGGAAATTGAGAGATATCAAGTCTTTGTGATATTCTGTTTGGCGAAGTGCGTGCGGGGATTTATTCAACTGCGAGGTGTACTTTGAACGAGCAAAACTCCCCGTTTTCTTGAGGCCTGGGGTGAATCATGACGCTCATGACCATACGGGTAGGCCTCCCGCATAAAGCCACTACTATCAGGCTACACTCTTCTCTCCCCAGCCACTGGCATTCACAGGAGACGTAGCCAGATTGTGTACGTACTTTGGCACCAAACAAATCCTTGCATGGTGCTGTTGTCGGGCTGAAATGCTCTTTTCATACTGGGCTGGTACTTTGCCTACAGCAGCACAACCGCCCTGGCCACCAGACGGAGCGACTCCAGCACATTCGGTGTCTCTTCGCTAAGTACTTGTCCTACCTAGGTAGTTATAAATAGCAAACAAAGCTTTGTCCCCGTTTGCTATTCTATTAGTTTCTATATGAAACAGCGCGGGGAAAGGACCTAGGTTAGAGCCGCAAGTAACGTCGCCTTGAGAATGTCCTGTTTCTGTTTGTGTAAGAGTAGAGCACCCATCTCCGAGCCGTAAGCCCACTTGGCCCAGCTCTGAGCTGGCTCACCGAACTCTCCTCGTCGCGTGGGAATCTTCTTCTCCAGGTCAAGGTGGCAGATATCAAGACAAGTAGCTCTCAGCTGCCTATAGAGAACATCGTGGCATTGGTTTGCGATGTACTAGGTTGAGAAGCCGTATCTCCCCTCATCATTCGCCCTCATGTTCCTCACTTGCTACTTCGATGCTTTTCTGCACCGCACTGAGATCCCTCTCCACCTGGAGTTTCTGGTTTCTCAAGACAAAGTTCTCGCGTCATTCCTGCGCAATCTGCCTCTTGCTCTCTCTCGTGGTTTCTTCTAGCCTAAAGCCTTCGCCGTGTGGGATCTGATCGGCTCCTGGGGAAAAGGGGGTGTTTCTTAGATTACGCTTGGTTTTGGCTTGTTCTATTCTTTGTCCTCAACGAGACTACTCGCATGCTCTGTACCTTGGGAGTGTTCTAGTTAGACACCTTGACATGTGAATCTTTGGATAAATTCAAAATACTTGGCGCCAACCTGGACGACCTTGATACCATGTACAGTTTCAGTGTTTTCTGTGTCAGTGATTAGGCTCTATTTACTTCATAGCTGGTTTTCAAAGCCGTCAGTGGAAGGGTCATTATCATATCAGTAAGGTGCTGAACAGACACTGATCTGATAAAGACAACCTTCTCCGAATCAAGGCACGCACAGAGCATATGTTGCTTCTCCTACCAAGTCCAAAACGATCCAGAATACACAATGTCGGTATAAGACATATCACAGAACGGGTGACATTACTGATCCCGTCAAGCAGCAGAATAACATCCAAGCAGTTTTTACAGCTACAGCGCAGTAGCCTCTATCCCTCTAATCTGGGTATCAAGCACCATCACTAAGCATACTCTGCGTCAAGTCCATACGCTGCATCCATATCTGGATCATCCTCATCGTAGCCGCCCTCAAACTCGCCATCTCCCCCACCAAACTCCTCCCCATCGTCGTAGTTTTGCGTCTCGTCGTACTCCCCATCTTCTTCTTCCTCATCTTCTTGGGGCACCTCTGTCTCGTCGCCCACCACACTCCCATCGGGCGCCTCGCTTGCGTCGTCAGCACCGAGGGTACTTCCCGCTGCGCTCGTCTTGCGGCTCGTCGCCTCTGACCCGGGACCGCCAATGTTGGGCATGTCAAAGATGTTGCGGATGGCGTCGTAGTTGATCCTTTTGGACCAGGCGCGGTCCTTGGCCACATTGACTGCAGCCTCGGCTGCCGAACTGGCTGGACTTGTCTGGCCTTCGCCCATCCTGGCCCGCTTCCGTCGCTTGCGCGTCTGCTTTGGCCGCTCGGCTTCGACCTTTTTCCGAAATACCTTTTCCTGATGCTTACGCAGCCACTCCTTATTCTGGTTCACCCAAATCATCTCTTTGATCTGGGCCTCTTCCGGTGATAATAGACAATTGATCACCTCTAAATCGTCGGCAAATTCATCTTCCGTGACGTCGGCAGACATAGAAATCTCCTTCTGAGGACGTTGTTGTAGTGCCCAGACGGTGTGAATCTGGGCTCGCTGTTCCGCAGTCGAGTAGGCCATGGCGTGCTCATACGTGAGGGGATCGTTAAAGATCTCTTCAATAACGCCCTCCAGCTCCTGTTCGTCTTGCTCCCATTCCTCATTGATAGGCAATTGCGACTTGCCGTTTTGCCTGCCGCTTGCCTGATCATTCCCTTCTTGTCCAAGCTCCTCTTCCAAGGCATCTCCAAACTCTTCGACCAGATTTTCCAACCTCTCGACATTACCTTCTTCTCCTTCGCCTTCACCATCTTCTTGATCCGCATTGAGCTTCTTCACGAGTGATGGATCTTTTGCAATCTGCGATGGTAATGGTGGAACGATAAACCCGTCGTCGTCTCGACGATACTCCACGACGGGAGCCTTGGAAAGGTCGGCACCCCCCTCCATCAGCCGAGGATCAATGTTCTGTGTGGTGCCGTCCTCATTCCCATCTTCCCCTTCCAAGTCCGTCATTTGTCTCTTGCGCTTCTTGGTCTTGCCCTCCACAGATTTCTTGTACTCCTCTGTCTTTTTGTAAAACGAGGGCGGGTCGTGCGAACTCTCCAAAAAGTCCTGCTTCAAAAAGTCCTCGACCGACATTCTACTAGACTCTGTGACTTTGAACTCCTGCAAGCGGCTCTGGATGGTGTGGTTGGTGACTTTGACGATATAGACGACCTCACGTACGGTCCGTCGAAAGTTGTGCATCCGCGCAGCCATGAGCAAACAGGCACCACAGATACCCGAAGGGCGGCGGCCCATGACCATCCAATCTCGACTCATTCGCTTGACCAGACGAACGGCATCTTCGGCAACCTTTGCCGTTTCCTGATGAAACTCCATCTTGGTAGCAAATCGCCAGATAAGATCTTCGGGATATACCGGGATGAGCCCGTCATTGCCAATTGGCACCACCTCGTTGAGCTTCTTGAAGATGCGGCCCAGCTTGAAGACGTTGAGCTGAACGAGATCCGCCAGATCAATCAGCATGACCTTACAAGGTGGCTCTGCTCGACACGCAGCATAGAGACAAACTGCCGCGACACTGGCGAGCGTTCGACCCTGGATAAAATTGGCGCTGGAGGCCAGCTTGAAGACTTGTGTTCCAGCGGTGATCAAGCTGTCGCTGACATTGAGCTGCTGCGCATAACCCTGCATCAGACTCTTTGCTTCCCTGATGCTCTTCTCGCGGTCCTCGGATCCGCCAACCCTCCTGAAAGCGGGACCCATGCTCCGGACTCCGGCTTGATCGGCACCAATGTAAGAGCCGTGTACCATGGCGGCACCCGAGGACGACTCGCCGAAAGTGATTTCAGACACAATATTGCTGTCGTCTGCGATACGACCACACGTCTGACAGGTGCCGTCGACAACATTGGGCTTGGGACATGCCTTGTTGGGACATTGTGGGCGGGACGGCGCAGCGAGCGAGGCGTTTCGAGTGGCAGCAGTGATTCGGAGGTTCTGGGAAGCTGCAGCAGCATTGGCAGCACGACGTTCTTCGCGTTCCCGCATAGCACGGACGGGATTCGGCTTTGAGAATCGTGGTTTCGCTATGGGTCGAAGGCCAGTCGGGCCCGACTTGGGGGGAGTGAGGAAGGACGACATTGCAAGGGATTGATTATTCGACGAGGATGTATCGAAGTAGACGATGAGTGCGGTTTCGGTCTTGATTCTATGTCTTGGCTCCTCTTCCTTCGTTTCCCCTCCCTAGACCGTCAGACGGCCAGCACGTAGAGACCGGAGTCAGCTGAAAGCTGCGTTTGTTTGTAGCTTAACCAAAAGATGAAAGAGGTTATCGCGATAAGGAAATTCCCAAGAGACGCGTGCCCTGGGCGAGGAGAGATATTGGCAGAGAAAATTCGTGAGCCGCGGTCGAGGCGGGGTGTTTTTGGTGGGCGAGGCAAGTCGATGGTCGAGTGGGGAAGAGGTCTCGTCTCTCTCGTCTCGGCTTAGCCCCTGTAGTCAGGCCTGAGTCATGCCGATGAAGGCGGGTGATGGTTCGAATACCGGCGCGTGATGTTTTGGCGACGTACTGGAAAGAATGAGCAAAATTATTACACAGCTATTTGCGATGAGGTGTAGGGTCTGGATATTCGTTGGCAGTCTTGCCTGATGAGATTTTGAAGAGGATGAAGAGAAGCTTTTCATTAATGTTTTCGTTGATTGCAGACAGAGGGTTGGTGACGAGGCCAAATCGCCGAAGTTTAACCGCGGCTTTACTCAGTAATTCACATAACTATTCCACCGATAACTATGGAGTGAAAGCTTCATTATCAGTATCATGGCGGCTTAAAGGACAAAGGAATAGTGAAATTTTTCTACGATACACGGTTCTCTTCAAAGTTACTGTCACATATCTACACATTGCGTTCCGTACAATCTCCTATTAACGACACAGATCCCTACCAAAATAGGCATCACCTTCAACTCTCTCCGTACGGGTCCTTCAGACCAAGCTTAATTGCGGTTGTGCCGGGCCGGACTCCGCTCTCTGTAAAACAATACCTCTTCTTCCAACAAATCACCTATCAAACCATCGTGTATCGCCCAACAGCAAAAGTCTCATCTTACCAATCATGCCTCTTGCTGTTGGGGTCGAGTTATCTTCCGTGGAGGGGTATATAATTACGTCACGTCTCTCTGCCCCGCGGTTTAACTCCAACATCAACAAAGACCCTTGATTCCAGTGTCTAAATAGTTAATAAGTATATCACCTAACTTAGTGACCCCTTGTGCGGATCATATTCATCATGGTTATGGAATCACCCTTCCCTGTCGTCGCCAAGCCCGGCGGTGATATCTGGAAGCAGCCTCCTGCTACAGATGTCTTTACTGGTGAGTATCCTCGCAAAGACCGCGGCCCAGTCAACGACAGCTTGAGCTCACAGGCCTCACCACCCCTCAACTCAAGTTCACTAAGCTAACATCTCAGCCCCCTTCCGCCCTCACTCCATCGCTCCCCTCTCCACGCTCGTCTCAGCAACCCTCACCTTCACAGCTACCTACACGCACCAGTACGACCAGGCCTGCCTTCTCCTCACCCTCACCAAGCCCGCCTCGCCCTCTGCCCCGCGCAAGTGGATCAAGACGGGCATCGAGTTCTACAACGGCCACCCGCGCTTTTCCGCTGTCGGCTGTGACGCCTCGGCTGATTGGAGTATCTCCCCCGTGCCGGAGCAGGACGAGGCTGCCATCAAGGCCGGCGAAAAGAGTGCCACCATCCGGGTCGAGAGGGTCCGCGACGCCCTCGGCATCTGCATGTGGATCTACCGCATCGCCCCCGACGGCGAGAAGACCCCGCTGAGGCAGATCAACTGGCCCTACCTTGACAACGGCGGCGAGGGCTGGGAGGTCGAGGTCAGTGCTGCCGTGGCGCGGCCCAACAAAGAGCTGAAGGAAGACTTTGAGGTCAAGTTTGAGAACTTTGAGGTTGAGTGGGAGAAGCCGACTGCTTGAGACGCTATCAGATAGAGCCAGGTTCATAGATCACCTTGATATGCACATTTGAGTAACATCACACGAATAGCATCACATGCATTAGAGAAACAATAAGTGAGGTGGCCGAAATTTCTCATTACCTCGACCCTGACGGTTCTCTCCACCAGGGAGGATCGTTCAACGACCCTAGTTATTTAATCATCAAGATCGTAACTTCATTTATCGGCGAGTCCATCGCCCCCAAAACCATGCAGAGATCATATTCTCAACATCTCCTCCCAAAATAACAAAGGAAAACAAGAGAGGTATCAGTCTGATGTACCAGGAGATGTGAGTCATCAGATAAGGAGAAGACCAGTTGAAGCGGGCACAAAGACATGCCGTGTGAGGTTAAGGTATTATACTTCCTTTCTGGTTCCCCCATACGTCTGGTGAGTTTTGAACCGAATGGAAGAGTTATTCGCGTCCCTGAGGTCTAAGCATAATCAAACACCGTGCCAAAGTGGAAGCAAAAGAACAAAACATGACCAACGCAGTCCATTCGGTATATCCAAGACGGCGCAAATGCATGTTCAACGAGATCCAATCTTGGAGCATTTGCTTGCGGGTTCAGTAAAGCACAACAAGCATTCCATTCTTCCCATGAAAAAAGCTCGCTCTGGTGTTGAACTGGAGGAAGAGAAACCGGAAATAGAAGTCCAGTCTTTCTTGGTCACAACGCCAGAGTAGAGAAAAAAATGGTCCGATGCCGCAGGTAAGAAAGGGGTATCAAAGCAGAAGTTGTCGAGGCAGAAACCAAACAAGAAAACCAGAAAATCCAAGACGATATAACACACACAAAAAGTGAGCAGAGGATGGGTATGCTCGTATGCGGCGGATTAGATCCCCTCAGCTCGTGTAATCATCAAATAAATCGGTCGGCCAACCTCGTGAGAAGGGGAGTCATGTAGTAAAACAAAGCTCCTTAGGACGTCAATCTGATGAGGGAGCATAAAGAGCAAACCAACGCCGGCTGAGCAGAATCATCGTGGTGTCACTTCCCTTTTTTTCATGTTTTTCGCTTTTCGCTTCCGGTGTTTTTTTCTCGTTTTTCGTGTTTCGCACTCATCTTCCAGCACAGATTATACACGGGGCATCCAGAGACCTGGACAGTGGTGTTTTGTGACGGGTATATTGATCACTCAGACAGTCTTTGGCGTACGAGCGTTGGTCACGTCAATGACATCGTCAAGGTGATTGCACATGGCCACAAACAGGTCGAAGAAGAGCTTGGTGCCGCCCGCCTCCATCTCGGCTTGCATGGTCCCGCTCCGCTTAAAGGTCTTGCGACAGCGGATGATCAGGGCGAGGTAGTGAGCGCGCAGACGACTGTCTGAGTCGGGCGTGTGGGCGTAGGCGTACTGGGCGGACCGCAGGATGGTGGCAACGTCGATGCCCGCTTGCAGCCCTTGCTTGCGCAGGGCCAGACGCTTGAGCTCCTCGAGGCCATATCGGTCCGCGGCGCAGTAAATAACAGTGTCGCGAAGAATGGCGACGCCCAGGCTCGACAGATAGACGGCGGCGTCAGATACGGCGTCGACGCGGCCACCTCCGGTTTCGGGGTTGGGGGATGTGTGAGGTGTGCGGCCTTGGTCTTCGAGCTCCCAAGAGTTGCGGTGTCTGTTGTGTAGCAGACGGGGATAGTAGTCACCCTTGTAGAGATACTCGAGAACGGCGGAGAACACCTCGGGTTCTTCGTCGGGGAGGGAGATCCTCTTGCTCTGCGCATCAAAGTGGCTTCCGCGGCAGGCCGCCTCGAAGAAAGGCGACTGGCGGAGCACATCCTCGTGCGCTGCAAAGAGCCGGCCATCGCGGCCCACGGTCAGGGTGACAATGGGCGAGGGGGAGGGAGCGGCGACGGGTTTAGGAACAGACTTCTGAGGTGTTGAGTCCTGTTCCGTAAGCGATCTTTGCAGTTTCGATATCTTGGAGTGATCCCGGTGAGAGCCCGATCTCTTTAGTCTCGCAGACTTGTCGACTCGGCTGGGGTCTTGCGACCGGTGCGAGCGCTTGAACATGGTTGCGGTGGATATGGGTTTAAAGAGGGAGCTTCGTGTCGGGATTCGAGAGGGAGGGGAAAGGAGCAAGGACAAAGAGTGATGTCGTCTTGCTGTACGGAGTATATCTCCCAACTTTGTATCGATCGGCTAGGCTAGAGAGTGACGAAAAGAGCGAAGAGAGGAGATCCCAAGGAAAGAGAGAGGGAGAGCGACGCACAACAAAAGATTGACAAAGAAGGGCCCGGGCGGAAGAATATGCCGTGAGACGATATCCTCGTGATGAAGCTTTGCGACCCTGTTTTTGGTTGTGTGTGGGGAGGAAGAGAAAAAAGGTCGGGGGTTTGGGGGATGCCAGGCGTATTTATGAACGCTACGGGATTTGGATGGCATCCTCAGAGTCACCCCCCAGCCATTCACATTCACGCGGGGGTTCCAGGTTTAGATGAGGCAACCCACTACAACACGTCAGTCATTGATTGATGGGAGAGTATGTGATAGGTTAAGCATGTTTGATTTCAGGCCTCGGGGTCACATCTGACGGACAAGTAATAGGAGAGGCGGCAAAGCCGTGCTTCATACGGTTCTCTTTCAATGCCTTGTTGTTTATCCCTGCAACTTTCAGCTAATGGTCGATGCCCAACTCGTCATCTTCATTCAATAAGTTAGCAAGTTTGGCCTAACTAAGGTAGCTAGGTAAAAGTACAGCACTGCCTCCATCATTTAACAACTTGTCTTATCCTAACACCAATCATTCGGCCTCTGTATCTGCTAGACGACTTACCCAACCTCTTCCAGTGTAACAATAACAACACTTTACAACGGGTTCGACCTGTCGCATCAGCAACTCATCTGCCTCATGCTCAATGGTCAGGGTCCGTGAAGACACTACCATTCCATCTCAGCTGCGCATATCAGATCCTGGGTTCTGATTGGTGCAAGGCTCAATCCGCGGTTGACCGATATAAGCTCAAGATGGGGTCGTCAAGTCCCTGTCGCACGCCGTTTCACGCAGCCACAGCAAATCGGGTGCATATTTACAAAGGCTCTAAAAGTCCAGTCACAGATACAAATCCATTGTTTCAACGTCCCGGTCACTAAACAAAGATGTCCCTAATCATCGAATAAGGTTCTAACGTTAGAGTACAGTCACTCAACGGCCATTCTGCCGCCACCGTTGCGTGAAGGAAGTCAATTCTAGGAATAAATATAAGACTGAAACATCAAAGCTGCAAACAATCAGTCAGTCAATCTGCCTTGCGCCAAACGGGCTCAATGGTCCGAATCCCAAATCCCAGTCACCCTTTGCCATCAGCTCGCGTTGACGCTATGGTCCGATCTTCCTCCTGCACGGCATCATGTCGCCCATGACAGGGTCACAGAGCTCAAGAGTCGAGTGCCTCCTGCGCAGCAGCTATGGCGCGGGCCTCTGACCTGGATCGTGTCAAGTTCTCTCGGACCGAGACAAAGCCCTGCATGAAAATATACACTGCAGACGTTAGTACCGAAACATTAGCTCCTTGTCAACGTCACTCACCAAGGGGAGCCAAAAACACAAAACCAATGCAGTAAAGTGTCACTGCCTCGTTTGAGCCAACCTCATCCTCGTCGAGCCAAAAGAACGGGAAGTAGTTAGTGACGAGATGACCAAAGGCAGCCCAACCTAGATAAACAGCCGCAGCGAACATCAGGCCAAAGAGGTGCATCCCGATTGCCTGTAACACCACGTCAGCTACGATAACATCATGGCTTCAAGAAACATACGTATGGGCGGCGGATGCTGTTGAGCCAGATGATCTCAATCACCATTATCAACGATGACAACCCGTACAGAGCTAGAATGACAAAGGCGCGGAACCATCCTTCGCCAAAGACATCGGTGACTGTATCACGATCAACACTTGGTGCAAGAAATGAGAGGGCACAAATGATACGTACATGGTGCTTCCGGAACGACCGTTCGAGTGCCAGCCCAAATCGACGTACTGTTGGAGGGGGGTTGTGGCTGAGGCTCACCACTACCGTCGTCGTCGTCGTGCTGGCGGGTGACGAACCAGTAGATGACTGAATTCATGAAAGCAAAGACCACGGTCAAGGTGTAGAACATGGTGAAGTAGAATTGATTGCGAAGGCTGGCCATATTCCTTGGGAGTGACATAGCCCTGAGGACAACGCCTTCGACGCCATCGTTGATTTCGTCGTGGTGGGGGTAGTACAGGTGGGTGAATGTCCACGACTTGAGAAGGTTAGACGTGAAAAAAAAGAGCAAGAAGCCGGACATGAGGCTAGAGACTTACAAATGTTTGCAACTGGTACAGAAAGACAAAGAACAACGCAATGTTGGCAAAGTCAAAGACCAGCCGCCACCTGGAAAAGTCGCTCGGCTCATTGAGTTCATAGTCGAGGACCATGATGAAAATTGCCAATGTGAACGCCAACAAGAGACCTCGAAGGATGACGAGGATGTTCTGGGGGATGAAGCGCCAAGGAGAGTGGCATGCTCGAAGAAAGGCAGGCTGTTGATGCCGTGATGTTAACCAAACAGAGGCCAGGATTCGGATCTTGGGCAACACTCACATGGTCCTGCATCGAGTTGGGGCCGGGGAGGCCGTTGGCACCCTGAAGCAGAGGAGCGGAGTCCATTTTGTAGGCTCGGCAAAAGAACAGGGGGAGAAGTAGAGCGATGCAGTTAGTGCTATGACAAGACTGATGACAAGAATGCGGTGATGATGAAGCCAGGGAGGAATATGCAGCCAAGATAGGTAGGGAGTGAAGCGTCGTAGACGCGATGGCAGACGATTACGAAAGACGAGACAGCAGAGGATGAAGGAAGAGAAAAACAAGGGGAGTGAGGCGACAGTGAAGAAAGCACATGGTCGGCATGAATAGAAGGAAGGCATTGTCAAGTCAGTAACTCATGAACGAGGTGCGCTTTCCCGCGTCTCTGTTTGATCGGATGATTGACTTTTGCACTTCGGAGGTATCTCCAGAAGATGCAGGCCTCACCCAAGAGAGTCGTGTCAGCTATTAGCTCGTTATTCATCACTTGCTTCGCGTTCAAAGGTTGGATCGCCGAGTTGTGTATACCCATAGTTCGGGCATCATGATCATCTAGCATTATTATGCATCTTCCGTGAGGTTATCTTACACATCCATTAACCATCTCTAATCCTTCTTGCTGGCAAGACCTTCCTTCTCCATGCCTGGGCAGCCAGCGACCTTACCTGCCATCTCCTCGACTCGTCCGTAGCCGTGCTCATTGTTGGGGTCCTGCGCTCTTTGCTCTCCAAGCTTCTTCAGATCGGCCATACCTGCCGCCTTGTCCTGCTCGCCTGATGCCTTCCAAGCGTGGGAGCCAGTGAGGGCGCCAACGGTCGCCTGAGATGCACGTCAATAGCTATCAGAAGAAGTTGGTGTAGAGAGAAAGCGTGATCCTACCTCTGCAGCTCCCTTGGCGTACTGATAGTGGCTGCCAATAAGACCAGGCTGGGAGCCCTGGGGCTGTTGCTGCTGGTTGTTGTTGGTGTTGTCGGCCATATTGGTGTTATTGAGGTGGTATATAAGTTATGGGGTGGAGTAGACTCTTAAGGGTGAGTTCGAGGTTTGTATCGAGGTGATTGTTATAGTGAAATGAGGTCAAAGTATGCAGTAGATTCGAGATGCATTCTGCTTTTAATACCACTGCTCTTACTCGTCGATTGTCCCGATGACATCGTCTCGCCCTCTTCATGTCGTCATGACATCACCTGGCTAACTACGTATGTACCTGGCCAGGCGTGATAACTATCCCCGCGTTAACACACCCACAATGCTCCAAGGTCCCTGGAAAAGCGGGTCTTGCCGGGCCATTCCGCTGTGTCTTTCATCAGCCACATCTCTATGCTACGCCTCAAAAACGCCCCAGCTGTTGCGCTCCCTAATGGTCCGTGCGTCTCGAGCTTCCACAAGCCACATGTCCCTTTCGCGAATGTCCATCACCAAGCTGTAGAGCTCCCATCACACTCGCTCCCTCAATTGCTCTACAACCGTCACCATGCTTTCCAGTCTCGGGAACCCGCGGCAGGCTGCTGCGCAGCTTATGAACTTTGCGCTGATTCTGTCTACTGCGTTCATGGTACGTTCCTCGCAGTAGTAGTCATTGAAGCGCACGCTAATTCATCGCAGATGTGGAAGGGTTTCTCCGTCGTGTCCGACTCGCCATCCCCAATCGTCGTCGTCCTCTCTGGCTCGATGGAGCCTGCTTTCCAGCGTGGCGATCTGCTCTTCCTGTGGAATCGAAATGTGCTGCGCGAGACCGCGGTGGGAGAGGTGGTGGTCTACAACGTCAAGGACAAGGATATCCCTATTGTGCACCGGGTGGTGCGCAAGTTTGGCGTTGGGTATGACTCTCGTGCACCGGAGATGGCGACAAGCAGATGGCTAACAGATGATAGCGAAACGGCCAAGCTCCTGACAAAAGGAGACAACAACCTGTCAGACGATACGGAGCTATACGCCCCAGGGCAGGACTATCTGGTGCGCAAGGACATAATCGGCAGTGTGGTGGCATATATGCCATTTGTCGGATATGTGACGATCCTGCTGTCGGAGCATCCTTGGCTCAAGACAGTGATGCTGGGAATCATGGGTCTCTTGGTGGTTTTGCAGAGGGAATAGGCGAGGAATGGATGTTTGCATACTGCATATCGCCCAGGCTGAACCGTGAAGAAACTGCCGTAGATTTGATACCCACTCATATTGATACTGGCACTAGAACTTGAAGGCAAACGGCGGCAATTCCCCAATATGGATCATGCTGACAGATGGGCCGGATATTGTTTGGGGGCCTCCAAAGAGGCACAGACGATGTCGGAGCGTCCATCCGTGACCTGAAGAACTCTTAGCAGGCCACTGTGGGGGCTACCATGCGCGCTCAGAAGAATAGGAGGATTCAGATGTCTACACGATGAGCGCAGTACAAGAATTGCAATGTATCCGATATTTTCTTGAGAAAGATACAAAAATCACCAGTCACATGCTCACCCAGCATACACCGAAACGCCAGATAACTAGGTAGTTAGGCCTTGTGGCCTGGTTCAACCATGCCGTAGCCCTACGGGATCACCTCCATCCAGACTCGGCGATTTCCTCTTTCCATACCCTGGTCCAATCTTGGCCTCATGTCGATCGTTGCCCAAACGCGTTGGGCAACTGGAAGCGATCCATGTGATCCTTTTCGTTAAAAGAAGGAAAACTAAGATTAGAGCACACCTTTTTGTTGGTCTCTAGGTACGCCTTTGGTCCTGTCTGCAGGTTCGAGGCGGCCGCGTCTCGAATCGTGGTTCTTTCAGTCGAGTTCTACTCCGTACCCAGCACCGTCTTTTGCTCCAAGTTATACTTAAGCCCCCAGTTAACAGTAAAAACAGGGTATCGCCTGATTCTCCCCAAACTACGGATACGGAGTATCTCATCGCTTACCCTCCCATAGTAGGTAGCCTTCAGCAACGTCGATTCCCTCCTTGACCTTATCATTCCCGCAGCCGAGAAATCCCCTAAGTCAGAAAACCCCATCGATGTTCGGACCGGAGCCAATGAAACACAACGACTAACACCGCTTAACTGGTTCTAACAGGAAATCAACCAGGGGCAGTGCATGGAGACAGGGGTCTCTCACGTCCATCTAAATTCTCCGACCAGGCTCCCATCCAATATCGCGAAACGTCTTGGGGGGAGCTAAAGTAGTCCAGGCTTCTCATAAATCTCTTATTTCCCCTCTGGTCGGTCTTCTTTGTCTCTCTCGTGTCGATCGTTTATTCTTTTCTAGAGGGAGCTATTTCTCTTCATTCGTTTTATCTCTTTTCGCTGTACATTAACTACTATCGTCGGTTCAATTACCTTTCGTCTGCGCCACTGCGGTCAGACAACCGACAACTTGGCTACCATTACTCATAATCAAGTCTCTTTTACTCTCGCGATTTATCATGGCGCCTGAATCGTCAACTCAGACCGAAGAGATCCGCGCGATGCCAATGCCTCCTGTGGCTGCGCAGAGCACTCAGGCGCAGCTTCCCAACCTCCAGCAGCAGGGCTTTCAACAATACCAGCAATCCTACGGCCAACCATTTGCCCCCTATCAGCAACAGCAGCCCTACGTTCAGCAGCAGCCGCAACAGTGGACGCCGCCCAAGGTGCCACGGAACAAGGCCTGGGAGATCACCAAGCTAGCGCTCCATGGGATCGACATTATCTGCTGTGTTGTTGGTCTCGGTTTGACCTTTTCTCTCAGCCATAACAACAACACTGGCGTATCCCTCCTCTTCTTCAGCCCCGTCGTAAGTATTCCGTCCCCGGAAGTCGGTCTGTGTCGTCTCTGTATTCTTACAACTGGTCCTCTGTAGCTCTTTGTTGCCCTTATTTGGGATGTCGCCGAGATTATCACCAGCTGGGTCCGCAAGTTCAAGGCCGGCATCCATCCCGGGGCCCATGTCGCACTGTCGCTGATCATCTGGCTCGGCGCTGCTGTGGCGGGCGGCATCGAGGCCACCCTTGCCGTTTATATTGCCGCCGAAGACGACTACCAAACGAGCTGTACCCCCGATGGCGGCTCTTACAGATGCGACGACGTTTACTCTCCTATGAGATCAAAGTTCACCGCTGTGGCTGTCTTTACATGCACTATATGGCTCTGTCACTTTATCCTCTTTGTATTTGCCTGCATCGACACGGCCAAGCGGAACGCCTTAATGAGACGACCCATCATGGTCATGAACGGACCGCCGTTCTGGGGTCCCGGAGCCCAGGGATTTCAGCAGATGCCGCAGTACCAGAATATTCCCATGCAGAATCGGGCATCGTCGCAGGGTAGCGGCAATGGCAAGGAGGCGATGACAACGCCTCAGCCTGCGCTACAGCGTTACGCTTGAGGTGATGGAGTAATACATGTCCACTGGCCAGGCTCGTAATAATAATAGTTGGTGGATGTCTCTATGGATAAGGTAGTTGTGCTGGGATAGAACTTGAGGGCTTTCAAGATACCCGAATGGCGTTGCAAGGATTCACTTTATCTCTAACCATAGCAGACTGTTGGAGTCTCGTGCACAAATCTGTGAGAAACCATATTTAAAGAGTGGGATCTAAGTTCCACTAACATGAATATAATGTGATCTAACTTTGCCATAGTTGGCTACCTGATCATGAAGTACTGCTCCCTCTTCGGGTAGGAGTATTTAGATGCAAGAATACCCTGAACAAGAACAACACTCAAGAACACTATATCCGTCAATACTAGGTACTGGTTACACGTGCAGATTACAAATGGCTTTCCTTGCATACGGTATTGCAAAAAGACGAACCAGCCTTGCTTGGTAGTCAATTAGCCGATCTATTATGGTAAGTGTATATATATATGGGTGACAAAAAAGGACGACCTTAGTGAGGTCGGGATAAGTCACGCCCAGGACTCGAACCTGGAACCTTTGCCACCGGAAAGCAACGCGCTGCCATTGCGCCAACGCAACACCATAGTCGTAAATCCCTAAAAGAGCATTATGAAGCCAGGCCGTGAGAGCGAATAGGCCGAAAGTAGTGGTGGCCACCACTGTCATATATCTTGATATCCAACAACTATTACAACATAATGTTTTATTAGAGCCCAGAAGAGAGAGCGCCCTTCTACCAGTTTTCTTAGCTGGATTCGTTATCTAGACTACCCCCTTTACTTCTTGCGATGGCACCCCACAACTCCTCCGCAGGCGAGGATACGCGGGAAAGAGAAGCCCTCAAAGAGCAACTGAAGGACGCCGTCGAGGGAACGCTGGACAAAATTATTAGACCGACGACATCAGTACAAACCTGCGGGAATGAAAAAACCTACAGGTCGCAGTCGCTGCGCTTGAGAATATAGCGAAGTGTGAACAGTGCTTGCCAGCGATGCAATTCGAGTTCACTAACACCAAGTCCGGCACATCAGAATGCTCACCAAACGAAAGCGCCTCCTAATAATACAACTGCAATAGAAGCAGATTTGTTTATACTTCTATCCTACTGGGGCTCGCATCTCACAGCATCCATGCGACAAATCTTTCCTCAGCCAAATCCCATTCTCTAAATACCCGTCTTCTTCCAATTACAGTATTCTACACTAGTGTGCCACTCAGTTGCCTGACAGATTCTCCAATCATGTTAGTAGAAGGAATCGATCCTGCACGTGCACATTCACACACATCTTTATGAATCAACAATAGTAAATTTTGTCTATCCTCTAGACCCGTGTGTATAACACCAGTAACGAAAGACCCGAGAACATCAAAAACTTTTTGTCCCCATTCGACGTGCGTACCATAACATGACATTAGCGGCATTACTCTTCCCCCACGGGAGGGCTCACAGAGCCCTCTCCGCGGGCAATGATTCCTCCATTAAGCCTCTGCCGTCCGTGGTTTTCCGACCAGGATGCAAGCTTGGGGTATCGTCTCCAAAAGAAAATGTTTCGTTCCCCTTATCCCTCGCGGGAGGGAGGATCTACGCTGAGCACGCTATCGCAAGAAGTTCACTGAACTGTAAAAAGAAATCAAGGCAAGGAAATGTGGTGTAAACGAAAGTGTAAAATGTCGAGGCCAGGGATAGCAGTGTCCAGAGGGCTATGCCGTCCTCGTACGTTTTTTGGTAGTGCTCTGCTCTCGCTTCATATGCGGAGCATGTTCACATCGGAGATGCTTCGGTGCCTTTTGTGGCCGTTGCCCACCTCGCCAGATGCCTTGCGCTTCGCAGACATGGACTCGAGGGGGCTGCGTGTGAGATCGCTCATCTGCTTCTTGTGTCGGCGAATTGGCGTCAGTGGTACGGCGGCAGTATCGAAGCGGTCGGACTTGAGACCCTTGAGTGCGGTGTAGTTGTAAGGGCCGCTGAAGGCGAGGGAGTCCTGCGTGGCTTGATTGCTCAGGATGAGCTGCTGGTTAATCTGATTGCGGCGGAAAGCCCCGACCGTCTCCGAGTTGAGGTGGGACAGGACCTCCTTCTCGCTCCCGGCGGTGCTGGGTCGGGCAGGGGTCGAGGCAGCGTCCCAGTTGTTGCCCTCATCTTCGTCGCCCGATGAGTCGGGGTCCTCCCAGGCGATAAAGTCGTTGAGGTCCAGACCCATCTCTGCCTCGTCCTCATCATCTGGCAAGCTAGGCGCAGTGGAGCTCTCATCGGCGGTGTTGGCTTCCGAAGGAAAGGGGAAGAAGGCCTCTGCGGGACCCATGGCTTGCGTGTTGACAAAGTCGCCAAAGGTGTTGGACGAGAACATGGCACTAAGCATGAGGTTGGCCGAGTTACTCATGATAGGAGACGACTGGTCCTCCATCTCCAGGGGCCACGGGAAGTTGAACTGCTCTGGCGACAGATCGAGCTGTCGTCGACGGTGAGGCGTAAAGATCATCATCTTCCGGGTCAAGGGGTTGAGAACAGCAATTGGCTTTCTGTCAGAGCGATCAAGGTTGTATCGACCGACACGGGGCTGGCCTCGCTCTGCCTTGACCGGGCTGTCCACGTCCGAATCGGAATTGTCACTCAGGGTGTTCGAAGGGCGGCGGGTCTTTCTTCGCACTGGAGGCTCCGGCTCATCCTCTTCGGTAGTGTCACCATCAGCTGGAGGCATATTAGCACCGGGAGGAAAACATGCCCCGCGTGGTGGCAGGACTCACTCTCATAACCGTCCAACTCCTGTACCTCTTCAAAGGCAGGTGTAGGAGTGGAAGCGGCAGTGGCTGCCTGGGAAGCCATTGGCGTGGCAAGAAGGGTATCATCATCGGACAACTGGCGGATAATCTCCTCGGCATCTGAGTCTGCCTGTTCGCCGTATTGGTATCCGTAGTCCCAGAAAGAACCTGAGCCGGAAGACTCATCAGGATCGTTTTCAATCTCCCGGCGGAACGCGGGGTCCAAAGCATTCTGGGACACAAAAATGTCCGGGAATAAGTCGGCATGGTCATCCTCGGTATCAGTAGAGTCAGAATCACTTGAGGGCACGTCAAAGTGAACGTGGCGCTCCAGCGGCATCTCTGCGCCAAAGATGTTCGCATCTTGGTAATAATCAGACAAATCTCCCTCAACATCGGACACAATGCCGCCCCAGCTACCGCTCTCATCCTCGTCCGCATCCTCGTCCACAGCGGCTTCAGCCTCTTCCTGGTCGTCCTCTTCATCGTCGTCATCGTCATCGCCATCGTTTTCGTTGTCGTCTTTGTCCTCTTCGAGGACCAATCGCGGCCGAGGAGCTGGCTGTGGGGTTGGAACGTGTGTTTCTTCCAAGATATTCTCCTCCTCGGCCGCAGCAACATCTTCCTCGTCGTCGTCGGACGAGTCGCTTATGTCTTCGACCGCAGAGTATCCCCCATCGTCGGAGAGATCCAACGAGGAAGATGAAGGGGTTTCGGACACCCGGCGCCGACGGTTGGGCGTCTTGGGCTTAGGCTTGACCGGGGTCGCAAATTTGCGCTTGATACTGTTACTGTTACTGCGAGACATTGTCGACGTCTGTCAAGGTATGAATTGGTAGTTGGTGGTAAATCGGGTGGTCGAAAGAAGCACCTAGGTGCGCCAAGGGTTTGTTGTCCTTCAAATGCGATTTTGACTCTATGTATAAGGCGGCGTAAGAACTGTCGCGGAGCTGTCGTGGAAAACAAATATGTTGCCGTTGAAATTTGGCAAACTCAAATCGAGCTGAGTTTCTTCAAAGTCTGTATGGGAGATGCAGAGGTTGCATAAACCAAACGCAACGGGAAAAGGATATGCAACTGTGACTCGTTGCTTTTGAGAATGCCGAGTAGACGTCAAAGTGTATGTTGTCAACAAGTCGTAGGGTATTTGAGAGTATGGAGGAGAGGAGGAGTAAGCGATGTAGCGCGTAATTGTATATCAAATCGCCCGTGTCAAGCGGGCGGGTCGCAAAATCGTTGGTTTCAGAGACAGACTCTCGATAGAGCATAAGCTCAAGAGCGGGAAAGCCTGTGGAAAACTAGGTCGAGCGAGAGAGATTGTCTGGTAACTCGGTGAACTGCTGGACTGCGGACCACGACGGGGAAACAGCCATGGCCCGCAGTGGGCGTTTACAGCTCAGCGACGGCCGAAGGCATTTTGACTCGACTTAGTTTGATTGGGGATATTCTCTGCAAGATGCTTGATAATGGCGACTTCGTTGTCTGGAGGGGTTTAGTTTGGGTTGGTGATGATGGAAAGGGAATTTAGAGGAGGAGTCGACGAGGAGAAGAGAAATATCCCAAACTTTTTCCGTCCAATAGTGGGATTGGCCCTGATTGGACGAGGCCCGCATCTGCCGGGGGAGGGGGGGTGTACGAGGGACATCGCGCTAGACCGGTCCTGGATGGCTGGCACGCCGTCACCGCTTTTTGGAGCCTCAGGTCGAGTTGACTTATTCTGAAGACGAGACCCAACCAGAGCGAATCTCGAGACTCATAGTAGCGCCAGCGGCTTATGCCTGTTTCACTCGATAGATGCAGGGAGACAACACTTCACCAAGAGTCTACGATGCAATGCGCCAAAGAAAGAAGGAGAGGGATCTAAGTGCTGGTCAGTTCAGGGCTATCCCAACACTGATCGCAACTCCTGGAGGGATATGTCCCATGTTCCCTGGTCCGCGAGGCGAGCAAATGAAGATTTAGAGGACCAGTCAAACCCCAGCGAAAGAGCACGACAAGGAGGATGAATCCAGGCAGACCAGGGAGGGAAACACGGCAAAGGATAGACGCTGCAGGTCCCTTTGGGGAGTGGAGGCGAGACATGTCCTCAAACAAGAGACAGAGGACAAGTCGCACAGAGTGAGGTGTCTTTACAGTATGTACTGTGAGTAATTGCCTACTGTACATAGTATTTCAACAACAAGTGGCTTCATGTCCCATGTCCAACTTTAACTACCTAGGTTGCATCTCACCAGCAGAAACGACGGGGTTCCCCCATACGGTATGTACGTACGATGGGGTCATGTCCGATGCGCCGTTACTTTGAACGGGCTCCAACTTCCCAGTTGATATCTCGCCCTGTCGTACCTTTCGTCTCTACTCAGGCACTCAGCCAGGATAGCCAGATAAAAAAAGAGGCACAAAGGACCCTTCTTGGCTCTCCTCGTCCAACCAGGACCTCTCGTCTTTGGTGCTTCTTGATGGCTCCGCAGTGACGGCAACTCCACTGACAAACAGGGGGTGTCTTTTCATCGGCCCCCTCGTAGCCCGATGGAGCCTTTCGAGACAAGGCGGCCATGTCAGTGGCCAGGACGTTGCTGAAGTGCTGCCCCTCCGGCCTCTGGAGTTCCAGGAGGGACCTAGGAAACAGAGGAGCTTTGCTTCCGTCAGACGAGAGAGCGAGAGAACTGACAATATGCAGCAGATCAGGAGAATAGGGAATCCAGAATATGGAGCTTGAACATGGATTCGTATCAACGTATCAAGGGGACGAAGCCTCGGTTGAGAAATCTAATTTTCTCTTCTCTACTACGTATGTACTCCGTAGAGCTTCCGTGATCCATGTTGCCACGGCCAACGGTGGGGTCTCCTCGTCGTCTCTCGCACCCATGATTTTTTCCCAACCGACAACCGGACTTGACGAAGCAACTAATTTCTAGAGTCCGCAGTAGCGAAGTCTCGACGCCTGACCAACGCAAGCCGGAGGAGAAGGGCGAAAAACTGACGAAGCAACATTCGAAGACGCTAATCACTCCTCCATCTGGATTGGACAATGCCCCTGCTGCGCATACCTAGGCTCTATCTTGAGCTCTTACGTATTGCTACAAGCTCCAAAAGTCCGAGGCTGACTCTGTGTAACCCCTCTCTCGAATCGTTTCACGAGATCTAACGAGGGCCTCGTTTCCACAATGTCCCACCGCGTTGGGCTTCTAGGCCTTTGAGCGGAACCTTGGTGAATCAATGATGGCTTCTACACAGCTTAATCTCTCAAATCTGTCCATTTCTACCGAGGCTTTGCATCTCTCGGTCTCATCAATCTCGTCCGTCGTCAAATTTGTTCTCTCTAAACCCCTCTTCACACTCCCCTCCCCCTAACTCCTCTTCAACAAGCCGTCATCAGAGTCTTTAGCGCAGAATTTTAGAGTCAGACCTGTCTGTCATTGTGGATGTTTAACGTTCATTGTCCAGTGGACGGACCCGTCTTCTAGTTAGATCATCCTGGAACTTTCTTTGCTTTCGTTTTATCCTGCCAATCGCTGCCTCGGCATTACTCTCTGGATTGTATCCGTAATAAAGCAGATGATGGACATCCCATCATGTTAAAGCGAATAATAAGACACATTGAGCAAACGGCTGACCGCAATATGAGCCTCCTGCAGTATGAGCACATGCAGATGCGTTTTATGACTCTTTCATCAGCCTCTGAGTCAAATGAGGATCATCTCTCCCGTCAATCAGCAGCATTAAACTAAGACTATTGGCCATGTTGTTCCGCTGTCACACACACCCTTACATTCACTGCATTGGATGACTCTTCATTGTCTGCTCATGCTGCCAGCAAAACAAACCCCGGCTTCCTCAAAGCCTTGGCTTCGAAACTGGCACACGTGAGGTCCCAACTTCCCTGCTCTGTCAAGATGGCACCTCCCGCAAAAATGGAGCTCAAGGATATGTACCGTCCTCTGCACGGCATGTTCCCATACCGAAAGTTGTGGCTCCTTCTCCGCCGAAACCTTACGATGAACCATGTTTAGTGACACCACTCCAAGACTTGGGCTCCATGAGTTGCATATTGCTCCCTGAGGCTGTACGAAATGCATCTCCACCCACAGTCAAACTTTTTTTTCCTGGCGGCGCGCCTACAAAAGAATCGGAGATGCATCCACAATTGCATGGCCCGTGCGGGTCCGCGCGCCGAATCGCGTTTACAAATTCGTATCTTATCTAATCTTATCAAGATTTGGTTCCTGGTTGCCCTGCCAGCAGGATATTGTTAAGATCAACAGGCAACCCATTGGCAGCAGAACCGTTAGCAACTATCAACGATCCATCGATGAACCCAGTCTGACCCGCCTCTGCTTCTTCTATACGCTTCATATTGACATTGTGGCTTGTTCTTTGAGCAAACATCAAACGGATTATCATCATGGAGACCTCGCGCAAGGCATCACACAACTTATTCGAGGTCTACCTCCGACTGCGCCCGCCGCCGTCGCATGGGAGCAACAACCCAGATCGCATCCTCGACGTTGAAGCTGCAGAGAGGGAGTCTCACCCGACGCATATCACACTGAACCCACCGACAGATCGGCGGAGAGCGATCGAGAAGTTTGCCTTTACGCAGGTGTTCGATGAAGATGCTTCTCAGCTCGATGTTTTCCATTGCACCCAGATTGTCTCGTTTGTTGAGGGCGTGCTAGCTCCTCAAGGAGGCGAAGGAACAGATGCCGTCGTGGCGACCTTGGGCGTCACAGGGTCTGGCAAGGTAAGTGTTTGCGAGGATGAAGCAACAAAGCAGAACTAACAGGCGCAGACACATACAATCCTCGGCAGTCGGACACAGCGAGGCTTGACGCAGCTCGCGATGGATGTTCTCTTCCGATCCATTGGCGAAAACATGCTCGATCCTCACTCAGTCTACACCGTGCAAGACTCTCTCCAAGCGTGTGACGCGTCCGAGTCCTCTCTCACAATCGCGTCCAACTTCTTCGATCCCCCATATGCTGAGTCCCTTACGGCCTCGAGGGCAGGCTCGCGCGCCGCCACCCCCATGTTTGTACGAACCCAGAACTCGATCCGTGCTTTTGTCAACTCTCCTACCACTGGGCGCCATGTCTCAAAGCTTCTGGGGAATATTCCCGGCGCGTTTCCTTGTGATACCGCGCCTCCAAGTCCGAAAAGTGTACGACTTGTCAGTGAAGCGAACGAGACGCAACGTCTGAAAGACCGATAGGATCGCTCTACAGAACGCGAAAGGCGTCCACTCGGTAACCTTGAGGCTTCAGAAAGCGCCTTGAACTGCCCCGTTACGCCCAAGCGGGCTCGGACACGGCACTTCATGTCTCTCACTACCGCCAGCCGAGTCAAGAATGTTGCTAAACAAGATATCAAGGGCGATAATAGCATCCTCTCTCCTCCGCCACCTCGACGAAATGTCCAGCGCGCGTCGGCTCTGCCGCAGTTGCCCGATGTTACCGGAATCAACGTCTCGTGTGATCCATCAGCAGAGTATGTGATTGTCATCTCCATGTACGAGGTGCACAACGACCGTATCTACGACCTGCTCACCCCGCCAACTAAGTCCGGCGCCACCAAGGAGCTGCGACGCCGCCCACTACTCTTCAAGTCTACGGAGTTATCGCCGGACCGCAAGGTTGTTGCTGGACTGCGAAAGGTCATCTGTACCAGCTACGCCGAGGCCCTGGCGGTGATCGAGACTGGTTTGCAAGAGCGAAGAGTCGCTGGCACCGGAAGCAACAGTGTCTCAAGCAGAAGCCATGGCTTCTTCTGTTTTGAGGTCAAGAAGAGGACGCACAGTCGGAGACCTGGACCATGGGAAGGCAGCAAGTTCACGATCGTTGATCTCGCCGGAAGTGAGCGAGCGCGTGAGGCCAAGACGGCTGGTGCAACGCTTGCGGAGGCTGGTAAGATCAACGAAAGTTTGATGTACCTTGGTCAGTGTCTTCAGACGCAGAGTGAGGCTGCTAACTCTAGCAAGGTAAGTTGTATCTCCAGCGTCTCGGTGGAAGCTACTAACACGTCGCAGCCTAACATCGTGCCTTTCAGGCAGTGCAAGCTCACTGAACTTCTCTTTTCCAATTCGTTTCCGTCATCCTCCAACGCTCCTCACACTCAGGCTCCCCGGCGGAACCCTCAGAAGGGAGTCATGATCGTGACGGCCGACCCTCGAGGAGACTTCAACGCCACCTCTCAAATTCTACGATATAGTGCCCTTGCTCGCGAGGTGACTGTACCGCGCATCCCGTCCATCACAGCCACCATCCTCGCCCAGCCACAGCCAGCAGCTAACAACCGTTCGCCAAGTCCTGTGCACAACCACAATCGTCCTTTTATGCCTGCTGGATCAGGGTCTTATAGGAATTATACCCCACCCATGAGCTCCGACGAACGCCAAACCATGGAGATTGCTGCTCTGGAAATCGCCCGACTTAGTGACGAGGCCGATCAACTGCGCGAGGAGGCCGACCGCCAGTCAGAAGCTCGCATCGCCGCCGAAGCCCATCTCCTGAGCATGGAAGAGCGCATGCTTGATCTGGAAGCAGCCGTCCGTGAAGATTGCGCCGTGGAGTTTGAGCAGCGCCTCGCCCTCGAGATGGCCCGATGGAAAGCCTCGATGGCCGTTGAACAGGAGCGCAGCGAAGAGCACTGGGACCGCAAGGTCGAGGTTCTTGAGCGAGGCTTGGGGCCCGACGATGGCGAATACGACAAGGAGAACGTGCTAATTGAGGACCTTGAGGATGAGGTTGAGCGGCTCCGTCGCGAGAACGGGATCCTGAAGCGCGAGCTGGCATCACGCAGCCCCAGCAAGCGAAAGCCGCTCGAGGAGCGCGAGGACTTTACGCCGGTCGCAAAGAAGCCCTCCAAGGGCGACGCTGTGTCCAACCTGGGGCGTAAGCTGGAGCGCATGCGTCTCAGCGGCGATACGGCGCGGCCGGCGCCGGTGAGCCACGGGAGCCCGAAGAAGATGCGCAAGCTAGTGGCGCGGCGGTGGGAGGCGCAGGACGAGCTGGAGTAGAACTACTAGCACGGGTGCTGTCGCCCTTTGGTACAATCTGTCGGAGGCTTCGTTTTCGTTGTCGTTCTCATAGACATATGGTATGGAAGGCTTGGTTGGTTGGATGCGGCTCGGAACGGTTTGGCGTATACCCTTCGTGTAATGTTTTGCTCATATTTGCCTGATCGATTATAATTATCAAACTAATCGCGAGACTGGTCTGACTTGTTACTCAATTACTTACTATTATATTGGCTCATATCAATGTTCTAGAGGCTTGGTCATTCTGTGAAATCGAGCATTCAACGAGCCATAAGCATCAGGCTATCCCTCCGATTAAGTTAGTTACAAGTGTTTCCTTCCCGCCTTCGTTGAAGCCTCCTGAAATCCGCATGGTGATCTTGGGTTTGTCATAAGCCGAATGTCAAGTGGAACGGGCCTGCAGAAAGTGGTATTGGTGATAGGCCACTTGCGTTGCAACCAGCAAGTTTCATATCTTCTTCCTGCTCTCTTCTCAGACTCAGTATCTGCTCTGATAATGGCATGCGGCGAAATCACATTAATACCTTATAAAAAGCATCAACGTGACCATTCATTCCTAAGTAACTACGGAGTACTCTGTAAATATTGCTGCTCCCTTTCCTACCATGCCCCAAGTCATTTGTAGAAAACTACACGGGGAGCAAAAAGCCATGCCCAGGACTCGAACCTGGAACCTTTGCCACCGGAAAGCAACGCGCTACCATTGCGCTAACACAGCTGTTTCTATTGGTTGTCAGAACTTGCTCTTATTTACATATATACACGGATTGCTGCGGAGTATAGATCTGTCACTACAGCCTCTTGGCCTCTATAAACGATTGCATAAGTAATATCGGCTCTCCTGAACCCAGGATTGCCTTGAAAAAATTAGTTCGCCTAGCAGAAAGATCTATAAGTACCTACTGCAGCATTCTAAATCACTGTCAGTCTTTGTTTTGTTGGGAGACAATATGAATTACAAGCTTTCTTGTAGTTTACGTACCTACTACTATAATAATCCGTTCACTGAGGATAGGGTAGCAACATTGGACATCTGGAAGATGCCAAGACAGATGTTAGACCTAGACCTCTACTCCGCATAGGTCAACTGCGCTCTAATCATGTCGCTTCTTACAGGTGAACTTGGGACTTGTTGGCTGCTAAGCGAGAAATCACACAAGGCAGAATGTACTGCGCCACAACGTCGTTTCGAAGGTAGTCAAAAAAGGCAATACCCGAACTCTCAGTTGCCTTTTAGATGCGTGAGGGAAAACAGACCGGCCAGTTAATGATCATCGTGTAAAGAATAAAGATTTTTCGAGTCAATGCCGATGACTCTGTATGTTGGTCAGTTGTGCCTTTGTTCATTTTCCTGCAAGTACCAGATGGAAACATCACGGAGTCTCGGAGCCGAGCAAACACCGTGAACAGGCCCCGGCCGGGATCTTCGGAGGTGTCCCACTGCGGACAGGGGTTGTTTCGATAGGGATCCGGTTTCGGGCTGTCCCTCAGGAACTGTCTGAAATTGAAATGTGCAGCCTCTTTTTGGTCGAGGCAACTCACGCTTGTGAAATCGTCAGGGAGTGGTTGACGGATGCGGTCTTGTGTAAGAGGCTTGAGGTAGAATGCACAGTGCCGAGAGCACTCCAAGAGAGAGCCAGGGCTTCATGGCAGGCAGAAAAATGGAGTAAAGAATGGTGTACTGTGTGGCGTTGACTAATGATGCACTGTCAGTCCCCAGCTGCCGTCGGCGCTTGCGAAAGCTGAGGGAGGCTGGTCGCATGACTTGGAACGAACAAGGCCCTTGATGACGGGACCTTGGGTTGCCATTCTTGTTTCTCTTTTTCCATCATCTTTACTTCTACTACCTCTTCCCCCAATATCAGTCGCCTGTCGGTCATACGGCGAGCGTTAGCAGTCGGTCAAGCCCTAATAGTGTCCTCTGCGCACCCGAGCGTACCCTGGTGATTGTCGTCATCCTAAAGGACCCCGAAATTCTCGCCCGCCGCCCTTGAACCGAAGCCGCCGACCGTCATTCCTTAGCGATTCCTCTCTCCCTTCCCCCTACAAAAAAGAACACATCTTCGACACTACGACGACAGCGACCTCTCGACAAGTGCAGAACTATCGAAGATGACGTGGGAACTCACCCAGCGGCGGTTCGTCCGCACCATCAACTCGAAATACATCTATGGGCGTATTGTACGTTATTCCACCGTTTTCCTCTTTGGCTGTCCCTGGGGTAGTGGCTTTGATGTTGTACACACCACCAAAACCCTGCCTTTCTATGATCCGTCGCCACTACCGTAGTAGCCTTTCCCCAGTCTTTCTCCAACTGCGTACCAACATCGTCATCGCCTGAAATTTCTTTCTTTATTGACATCGATTCATGATCCGGATGCTTATTTGTTTTCTCCGATTGTTCTCTCTGTTACATACAATCACACTCTTTTACTGGGATTTCCTAAACTTGTCTTGAGTGCGACTCGACGCTAACGATACCTAACCTGCTGTAGCCTCTGTTGCATACCATCGTTTTCCTTATCGAAATGGCTCTCGTCGCAAGACTTACGGCTCGGTTCAACTCGTACTATGACGAGCGACCTCGTATGTATCCCTTCGCTTCCTCCCCCGTTGTCGTGTCGACTGGATTTGCCCATACGACGAATACCAAATCATGCGCCCCAATATTCTGAGTATGTAAGGCTGACAATAACGGATAGTCATGACGATGATGGTCACCAACGCCATCCTCGGCGGCATCGCCGATACTGTCGCCCAGTCAATTACTGCCATTCGTGAGCGAGCTCTTCACCAGCCTGGTGGCCTCAAGAAGACAGACGGTATCGCCATCGAGATTCACGAGCTCGACCGCAAGAATCCCTTCTCCGACCACGACCTGATCCCCGACTCGCCGAATCTGCCTCCGCCCTTTGACTTTGAGCGCCTCACTCGCTTCATGGCCTACGGCTTCTGCATGGCGCCCGTCCAGTTCAAGTGGCTCCGCTTCCTCGAGCGCATCTTTCCCATGTCCAAGACTAGTGCTTTTGTGCCGGCACTGAAGCGCGTTGCGTTTGACCAGCTTATTTTTGCGCCTTTTGGTCTGGGTGTCTTCTTCACTGCCATGACCATCGCCGAGGGTGGTGGTCGACGTGCGATATCACACAAGCTTAGGGACATGTATGTCCCTTCGCTGAAGGCTAACTACTGCCTGTGGCCTGTGGTGCAGGTTGTCAACTTTCGCCTGATGCCTGTGCAGTTCCAGCTGGTACGTGATCAATTTACTTGGTGATGGACGTGAACTTTGCTGACAGTCTAAATAGCCTTTCGCCTCGACAATTGGTATTGCTTGGACAGCCTATCTATCGCTGGCCAACTCATCAAACGAGTAAAGGACGATACGGTGAATAACAACACGAGGCGAGACACGATGAAGCTGCTTTAGCAAGTATTCATCCATTGCCGAAAGAGTCGACGGTAGATGCTTTGCACTTGTTCGATTTCCCATGGCTCTTGCGTCGCGGCGCCCATTCGATTAATGCTCCACCTAGTAGAGGGCGGATGCATTCTATGGTCGGGAGCGAGATGATTTACCTGTTTACTTTTGACTAGTGGCCTACGGGTTCGTCTGAGATTTGGTATGGCGTTTCAGGAGTGTTCGGATAATGGGTTTCTATTTAAGAGATGACGGAACGGAACGATTAGTGAGGATTGTCACAGGTCTTTTTCGTGTGTTTTGGATGGTGCCGAGGCATCCATCGGCTTTGTGGTCATGGTAGCCTTGATAGATTTTGAAATGCACCCGAGGTTATTGAAGCTTGGCGAATGTGTGACATGAGAAGCTCCTGACTTATTTGATAAGTCTGAAATGTCCGAGTTGGTGATGGTCATGCTATAAAGCCGTACATTGCGATTAAGGAGGAACAGTATTCCTGGACGTGTACTGATACATCTGCTTGAATATCTTTCGACCCAGACAATACTAACATCCCGATCACTACTGATGTTCTTGTTGCTTCTATCACTTGCTAGCTTAAACCGCCGTCCCACTTCAGAAACCATCTCCTAGCCTACCACGTCAACGTCCGTGTCAACTTATTACATACTCGCTCCCGAATAGGTTCAACAAGGTAGAGGCGGCAGAACTGGCAGGTCCGCATCTCTCCGGCCGGCCGCATCCGCATCGCCAGAACCCGGGATGCCATCCCGCTCCGTGGCCCGGCGATCTGCTGTTCTGGCGCCCGTGCTGGCGCTTCCATGAGTAGTGAGCTGTTTAGGTGGTGTTGGCGCTGGCCCGGAGGTCCATCTCCACAGGCCGTTGCAGGGTCAACGTCTCCGGCTCGACAGGCTGAGACGATGGATAGATGGGTACTGGGCTGTTTTGTTGTAGATTCTTGCGCGTTCAATGCCACTGACAGCCAAACAAATACAGGCTCTTCAGTCGCTGAGCGCACCCTGCGAGATTAGCGCTGTCCCTGCCATAGCATCATCCCACAAGCTGCTGCTATCGCCGCAAAAGCCCCGCCGCCGTCATCACCGACACCCCCACCTCGACACACTCCCCTCCTCCTACATCTTCCTCCCATCTATCAGACCACAGAAATCTCTCTCCTTCACCTCTTTCTCCTCCTCATTCTACACCAAATCGAAGCATACAGAAACCGTCAAAATGTCTCTGTCCAACAAGCTCTCCATCACTGACGTTGACGTCAAGGGCAAGCGGGTCTTGATCCGAGTAAGTTGTGCTGCCCCGCGATTTATTGTTGAGCTCCCCTCAGCTCGTTGCCGTCGCATATGGTGGTATCATGAGCTCCTTGCTGCTTGGGCTTGGAAATCTCTCAATCATGAGCAATTGGCATCCATCTCATAAGGACCGCGCTAACTCTACCAGGTCGACTTCAACGTCCCTCTCGACGGCGACAAGAACATCACCAACAACCAGCGAATTGTCGGCGCCCTTCCCACCATCAAGTATGCCATCGACAATGGCGCCAAGAGCGTCATTCTGATGTCCCACCTCGGCCGACCCAACGGCTCCCCCAACGAGAAATACTCCCTCCGTCCCGTTGTACCCGAGCTTGAGAAGCTGCTCGGCAAGTCCGTCACCTTTGCTCCCGACTCTGTTGGCCCCGAGGTCGAGGAGATCGTCAACAAGGCCGAGAACGGTGCTGTCGTCCTCCTCGAGAACCTCCGCTTCCACATTGAGGAGGAGGGCAGCTCGAAGGACAAGGAGGGCAACAAGACCAAGGCCGACAAGGCTCAGGTCGAGGCCTTCCGAAAAGGCCTG
The DNA here is from genome assembly GCA_017140175.1 of Fusarium staphyleae. NCBI lineage: Eukaryota > Fungi > Ascomycota > Sordariomycetes > Hypocreales > Nectriaceae > Fusarium > Fusarium staphyleae. Next base: position 57,992 of record JADDON010000138.1, read on the forward strand.
ACCGCTCTTGGAGATGTTTACATCAGTGAGTAGACCCTCTCCCACCGGACACGGACTACTCCTGTCTATACCCTCATTACTCTACCTTGTGAAGCTGACGATAAACAGACGACGCCTTTGGCACTGCTCACCGTGCCCACTCCTCTATGGTCGGTGTCGACCTCCCCCAGAAGGCCGCTGGTTTCCTCATGAAGAAGGAGCTTGACTACTTCGCCAAGGCCCTTGAGTCTCCTCAGCGTCCCTTCCTTGCCATCCTCGGCGGTGCCAAGGTCTCGGACAAGATCCAGCTCATCGACAACCTGCTGGACAAGGTCAATACCCTCATTATCTGCGGTGGAATGGCCTTTACCTTCAAGAAGACCCTCGAGAATGTCTCCATTGGAGGCTCACTCTTCGACGAGGCCGGCTCCAAGACTGTTGCCAAGCTCACCGAGAAGGCCAAGCAGAAGGGCGTCAAGCTCGTCCTCCCCGTCGACTACGTCACTGCCGACAAGTTTGACAAGGACGCCAACGTCGGTCACGCCACCGACGCCCAGGGCATCCCCGATGGCTGGATGGGTCTCGACTGCGGCGATGAGAGCATCAAGCTCTACAAGGAGGCTATCGCTGACGCCAAGACCATCCTCTGGAACGGCCCCGCTGGTGTCTTTGAGTTTGAGAAGTTTGCCAACGGTACCAAGGCTACCCTCGACGCCGTTGTCGATGGTGTCCAGAACGACGGCAAGATCGTCATCATCGGTGGCGGTGACACCGCTACTGTTGCCAAGAAGTACGGTGTTGAGGACAAGCTGAGCCACGTCTCGACCGGTGGCGGCGCCAGCTTGGAGCTCCTCGAGGGCAAAGAGCTGCCCGGTGTTACTGCGCTGTCGAGTAAGTAAATGATGTCCATGTTTGGAATACGACGTACATGAACCTGTTGATGACAGGATTTGAAAATGGAAAAGGTCGGGCTGGGAAGGCTAGCCTGTAGTAAGCAAATATCGAATACCAATAGATCCGGCAGAGGCCGGTATGTCCATGACTTGCACCGTGCCAGCGTGATGCGAGAAGATATGTTTGTTTGGTGTAAAATATTGCGTGTTGATTCATTAACCGACCCAGTCTATGAGTTTTGATGGTCTATCCCCGCAGTCCATGCCGTCCGTTCCTATTCCCGCTTGCTCTACACTCGACGTAGCTCATTTCCGTTTAGACGCCTCGACCTTCTTGAGTTCCTCCCTGTGTGATTGTTAGCTTCTAACGTCTCGTATGATAGCTGAATAGAGCTCGGGGGGCGGGTGCGCACTTGAGTTGCGTCGAAAAGTCATCGCTCGTGTCGTCATCGTCCCAGCTCTCCTCCCACAGGTGCTTTGTCTCGCCGCTACCCTTGGCAGCCTCGGTCTGGTCCTCGGGCCAGTCTGGAGAGTCTAGTTAGCTCATGTGTCTGCTGCTGGGCTCAAGCGGGGGGATATGATAGGGGAGCCTCCAAAGTGGCTGGTTGGGAGAGGGGGGTCCGGGGAAAGGCTGCTCACCGTCGACGGGAAAATCCTCAAACTCGTCGTCCTCGCCCAGGGCTGTGGGCTTTTGCTCTGGCTTCTGCTCGGCGGGCTTCTCCTGCTCCGTGGTCTTGGGGTCTGAGGCCATGGCTGGGATTGGTCGAGTTTACGTAGCTTTGGAGGTGTTGTATGTTGTTGAGGAGGGTATGGTTTCGTCGTTGGATGGAGTATGGGCGGAGATAATAGCTTTGGTAATCGGGGGAGGTGGATGCTTGTTTGTTGATGACGGAGCGTTGCGACGAGTGCAAGCTGGAAGCCTTGCGGGCGAGGCGGCGGGGCGGAAGAAGGTACAGCCGGAGGATGTAGGGTATGCTTGAGGAATAAGATCGTCCGCTCCTCCTACTATCTCAATTCAATAAGTTAGCTAGGTCTGCTATCAAGTATGGCACATATATAAATATAGGTTCGCATCCAGGGTAACGACTGATTCTAGGTAGCTAGTTTAAGCCATGAGGATAGGCGCAAGGCATGGAGGCAGTTGACCTAAGCTGGTAAGGTGATGATCGACGACGAATATGTTATGATGTTTCGAGACCCTGCATAAGTAAGTGTAAGTAAAGTATCAGCTGTCTCTTGTACTTAAACTTCTCTCTTTTCCCACAGAGTTTGATATACTCATAGGCCACCCCAAGGACCGCCAGCTTCTTTTGTATAAAGGTCCAGACTGCTTCTCACCCACACCTCACTCTAGGAAGTGGGCCAATGCCTTTTCGTCAGATGGCTTCGCCCGAATTTAGCTGAAATTGGCGAAGCGTGGAAAGGGTGAGTTAGACTGAGACATGGAGAACATTATCTTAGTAATGATGGAAGGTAAAACAAGCAGGATGACGAGTTATCTTTTTGGTTGGCTGGTTTCAACTGAATATGGGTAAAATTCGCTGGTCCCAGTCTTGGTGTCGTTCTCGATATTCAGATAAATATTTATATAAGCAATGGCTGCCTTCTGTTATCGTCGCTGGCACTGGGTGTTAGTCAGACTTGGAAGATAACCTTGAATACTATAATTAGTACTCCTGAATCCAAAACATCAAAACAAGTGAAACTTCTTGTTGAAAGAACCAAGGGTGTTTATAGGCCGCACTTTAATGATCCATTTTACGTATTGTTAGGTGTCGTGATGAAATAGAGGTTATGCTTTCGAGCTGGCTTTTGAAGATTTTCCATCAGAGCATCTCTGCAAGATCAGGTAACCAAGATATGTACTCGGGCCTTAGCACCATTAGACATTTGGTCATGGTACTGATTGAACTAATCATGAACCTGCAATAACCCGTGACTGTTAGTCACAATGGGCTGGAGTACTTGTTCCAAGATCTACAAATGGAGGGATTCGCTGGTTTACTTAGAGATATCCATACCCAATGCAAGAAACTCTATTCTCCATTAGTCTAACAGTATCTTGCCTTTAATAAGAGCAGAGCGCAGCTAGACATAGTGGGATACGTACATTGCAGGTTTCATATATGTATTAGTTGATGGTCCGGCCGCTTGACCTCCATCATGAGATCAAAGACTTTGCCAAGACATCAGCCGTCTTTGAGGCATTAAATACCCCACGTCTTCAATGCACGAGCTGATTCCGTGAAAATTCCAGGCAGAGCTTCTTAGGTCATTCCGCTTCTTAAGCTTGGGCTGTTAGATACAGGGGCAAGTGCTCAGGTCATGAATTCTCTACAAGAAGCCGCCGACTTGTTTGAGGAAGTGGTCGACCCATCACTAGCTGACCACCCAGACGAGCAAGTCCGAGCTGATGCCTTGGAAGACCTCGAAGATGCACTAGAGTTTGCACAAGGCCTTGTCGTGACGCTCCAAGATGATGATGCTCAACTGCCAATGTGGCTGAACAACGTGGGAGTCGGACTCGGCACGCGATATTTATTCACTGGCCTCATGTCGGATATCGACGAGGCCATAGCTCAATTGCGACGAGCTGCCTCTTTGGCCCCGGACGGATCTTCGATGAAGGCTTCCGTGCTGTCAAATCTCGGCAACCGACTTGACCAAAGGCATTTGTCAACAGGTAACAGGGCAGATGTTGAAGAAGCTGTCAGAGTAAAACAGGAGGCTGTTGATCTTACACCAGCTGGTGATCCAGACTTGGTAGCAAGACTAAACAATCTCGGAGTCCAATTAGTCGAACGACATATCAGAACTGGAGCATTAGTCGACATCGAAAATGCCGTCCAGATTGCCAGAGAAGTCGTTAGTACGACAACCACAGATCCTGCAGACTTTGCAGGCCGCCTCGGCAATCTCGCCAATGCGCTTCAGTACAGATATAGAAGAAACGAGTCTTCGGCGGACCTAGATGAATCCATTGAGGTCATGCGTCAATGCATCACGGCGGTTCCGGATGGCCACCCGGACCTGGCAGGATGGCTGGACAACCTTGGAAACAGTCTGGGCCAGAGACACGCCTCAACCGGAGAGATAGGAGATCTCGAAGAGGCTATCAAGTTTATACAGACAGCGGTAGCCTTGACGCCTAAGAACAGCCTGGACTTACCAAGTCGGCTGAACAACCTCGGAACCGGGCTTGTCAGTAGGAGTCAGCATACGGGGGCAATTGCTGATCTGGACGAAGCTATTCGCGTCTTGCAGCTAGCTGTTGACACCACCCCAGAAGAAGACTCACTTATGGCTGGGCTGTTGACCAACCTCGGGGGTCGTTATTTTGATAGATACAGGTCCTCCGAGCCTAGCAACTCCGAAGATAAGGACAAGGCTATAGCATGCTTGCAGTCAGCTCTGCACCGGTCAGCCTCTCCTATCGTCAGCCGCATAGAAGCCGCTCACGGTCTTCTTCGATCCTGTGCGTATACTTCGGACTGGGAGAAAGGGTTTGAGGCGTCACACACTGCAATAGATCTCATACCGAAGCTGATTGCACGGCCACTTGATAATACCGACAAGCAATACATGCTGAGCCAAGTGGTTGGCTTTGCATCCGACTCTACCGCCGCAGCACTAAACGCAGATAAGTCTGCAGTGGTCGCACTTGGATTTCTTGAACAAGGCCGAGGCGTACTCGCTGCATCCCTGGACGAGATGCGTGCGGATCTCTCGGGTCTACAGAAAGAACATCCTGTCCAAGCCAAGAGGTTTCATGCTCTAAGAGCAGAGTTGGAGCAGCCTTTGGAAGATGGTCAGACCGTTGGTGATGGATTCCATCAGCTGTCGCCTTCTCAGCTTGCGCAAAACAGCCGGCGTGCAGACGCCGGCGATAAGCTTGACAGACTGATCGAAGAGATCCGCAGGCTTCCTGGTTTCGAAGGGTTTCTTCATCCACCTGGAGAAATGGAGCTACGAGCTGCCGCACGCTATGGTCCTATTGCGGTTATTAACATAAGTGATTTCCGTTGCGATGCTATACTCGTTGAGCAGCATCAAATACGGACCCTCCCTTTGCCGCATCTTTCCAAAAGGGACATCGAGAAGCAGGCGGCGAAGCGTAGCCAAGGAACACCCATGGCACTGGAGTGGCTATGGGATGCTGTGGCAAGTCCGGTTCTTGGTGCGCTGGGCTTTACTCAACCTCCCTCGGATGATGGCTGGCCTCATATGTGGTGGATTCCTACCGGGCCCCTGAGCAAGTTCCCTCTTCATGCAGCGGGATATCATATCAAAGGTTCATGCCAATCCGTACTTGATAGGGTCATGTCATCGTACAGCTCATCAGTCAAGGCTATCATTCAAGGGAGAGCTCGACCATTGGTATCCCACTCGGGCCAAGCACTGCTAGTTGCCATGAAGGATACACCGCAAAGCAGCTCGCTCCCATTTGCAGAGAAAGAGATATCTCAACTTTTCACTCTGTGTAAATCAATGCAACTCGATCCCATAGAGCCGGCAAGATACAAGCGGGAGATTATATCGCGTTTGAAGAGCTGCAAAGTATTCCACTTTGCTGGCCACGGCTACACGGACAGAAGTAACCCATCCAAGAGCCATCTACGACTGGAAGACTGGAAGACCAACCCTCTTGAGGTCTCAGACCTTCTGGGAATGAATCTCAGCCAGCAGCCGCCGTTCTTGGCCTATCTGTCCGCGTGCGGAACCGGGCGGATCGAGGACGAAAGGTACTTTGACGAGAGCATCCATCTCACCAGCGCGTGCCAACTGGCTGGGTTCCGCCACGTTATTGGGACGCTCTGGGAGGTGAGCGATGACTTGTGCCTGGACATGGCGAGGATCACGTACGAAGGGATGAGAGATGGGGGTATGACCGATGAATCGGTGTGTCGAGGGCTCCATACGGCGAGTCGGAAGCTGCGAGACGACTGGCTGCAGACTAGACGTGAAAGCACGATGGCGAAGAAGAGTGGGAGGGTAGCCGTATCTAAAGACGAGGTCTTTGCTGCTGGTCTGAGGGAGAGTTATAGGGAGGATGATAGGAATATCGTTTCGTGCGATGATAGTGACGAGGATGGGATGGAGTCACTGCACTGGGTTCCGTACGTTCACTTTGGAGTGTGATTTGTTTGATCATGTGAGGACAGTTACTTGACAATTGACTCAAACCTGTTGAACACTGATCAGTCAAGTCTATCATGGAAGGGTGTGCTCGGCCGAAGCTTGCCAACCCAGGTGAATAATCTTGTAACCGCCTTGGGCGATCTGAGTCGATGATGTGAACTCGTTTGCCTCGCACGCATCAGTCATTGTTGTAGGCGAGACTCGTAATCACCATGGAGCGGCTGTGTTGATAATGCTGAAAACTGGTCTTTCGTTTGCTCTCTCATGTCATATCACTTTGCTCGTTCGAGCAATAATCAAAATATCAACACCTCTCGTCGGTGACTCACGACCAAACAAGCTGTGCTCTTCACTATAAATCAGAACGGACCAAATAGTTCCTCTTCCTTCAAACTCACATACTTCACTGATCTCATCACTGTCTCAGCCTATTCAGCTCAGCCCAGCTTCGTTCAAACTTCACGTTGCATTGTGCAGACCCAACCTTCAAGATGGCCCCCTCCCGATTCGCCTTGGAGGACACCATCGTCAACGCGGTCATATCCCTAGCTCCGGGTGCTTTCCTTGTCCATGCCACCAACTGCATGGGAGTGTGGGAATCCGGCATCGCCTTCGAGCTTGCTCAAGCCTTCCCAGAAGCATACGCCGCGTACAAAAACTTCTGCGAGGCCGCAAAGACCGACGCCAAGATGCCCCGGCCACCGCGTAGCCTCGCCGGGAGATGTCTCATCATCCCTCCCCAGCCGACAGACGTCGCTCGCGGTGCGCCCCAGCTCAACATCGTCTGTCTCTTCACCAGCTACGGCTACAAAGATTCGCCCCGCGGCGAACAGCCAGGAAAGGACGAGGTTGACGTGATCCTGACTCAGACCGAGAGCGCGCTGACCGAGTTTCGCGTCCAGCTTGCGGAAGAGGAGACGTCGAGGGAGAAGAAGCCGTGGGACTATAGCATCATTTACTCGCCAATGTTCAACTCTGGCAGCTTTTCTGTTCCGTGGGAGTGGACGGCGGAGCTGATTGAGATGGCGTTTGAAGGCTGGCATGGCCGTTGGCTGGTGATGGCATCGCCGTGAGGAAAGCAGGTTTGGCCTGTTTGTCATTGAATGGACGATCGGAGGAGCTAGAGGAGCACAAAGATATCGCCTCTTACGCGGTGAGCTGGATTAAAGCCGGCCGGCTCGAGCAGAGTCGACGTTCTCGGTAGCTAGGAAATGTTTACGACTAGGGTCGTAATGGTGTTTCTATCTGTTCCGTGTGACACAGGTAGTCGGAACTTGACCTGAGCTGATATTAATGAGTAACATCAGCTGCGTGAATCAGCTAGATTTATTGTGCTTGGGCTCTTTTCTAATCCGATTTGAACCAGAGAGAACTACGTGAAAGTGTTTCTTGTAAGGTTCTTCTTGAATGGCCTTTGCTGCACCGGCAGCCTCGGCATGATAAACAGGATCACGAGTAGCCTCCCCAACTCCTTTGAGCCCTTTTCTCAATGCTGACAAGAACTAACTAACATAACGTTAGTTAGTTAATCTAGTTCTCACTACCCCGCTTGTATAACGATCGAGGGCTGTATTTACTAATCTGATAACTAAGTAAGCATATGTACGATATTGAATATCAGAGGTTCTATTCCCATTGATTGTTCAGCAGCTAGCGATCTCACCCTCAAACCAACAACCTACTTTTACGCCAGAGCTATATCAGGAGCAAAGTCAACAGCCAAGAACATGACTGACTCACAAGGTCCCAAATCAACAGCCAAGAATATGACTGACTCGCAAGATCCCAAGTCAGCTGTCTCGGATGCAATGTTGGACTTCTTCGCCGTCTTCTCGAAAGAGCCCCCTCTGGCTGCTTATGCACGCAATCACCTCCTCGAGCCATCCTTCGTTGTTCAGTCTATATCCACGGGCCTAAAGCAAACAACGCTCGGGGAACTCATCATTGAGGAAGAGGAGCGTCAGAAACAAGGTCTAAGAACCAACTCGTCCCTAGACAAACCGCAAGAGATATTTGTCCATGAAAAGCTAGCCGCCGCGTGGACCGGATGGTCCGTCCATACAGAAGATGGCACTTTGATCAACCGCGAGAAGGCTGTCATTGGCCTGGCTTTCACAGACGGGAGATGGAAAGTCTCTGGTATCGCCTCGAGCGAAACACGAGACGAAGATCCGCCTTTGGAAGAAGAGTCCGCAATCAACCAAGATATCATGCAGCCCATCAACGCGCTACTAGCAGACTTTTCGAGCCCTGACTGGGACAAACTCAAGGAGTGGTTCTTGCCCGGTGCTGGCGTCACTTTATTTCGCCCACCTGCCGAGCCGTTGTCCATGACCATGGAACAATCTATCGTCCGGCTGCAGGACATGATCAAGGGTGGCATCACCATTCAAGAAAGGCTTCACCATGTCCAGGTGCGCAGGTACGGTGACCTGGCTTTAGTATGGGCGCCTTTCGTGGTTGAAATCAACGGTCAACCTCAGCATGAGGGTGTCAATGCCTTTACGCTTCTCAATAAGGGTGGCAGATGGATATTTAGCGGATGTCAAGACTATGGGGTGGCCTTTGGCATCAGGTAAGCCTCACGGGTATCGAAGTGGCATGACTGAGGGATTAGGAAGCTTCTGATGATTTGCCACCTTCAAGAATATATCATGTCGTTAAGCCAATGGCCTTGATGTTACATTCCAAAAGTCCAGCTCTTTCATTCACCGTGTGTCTGCTCGATTGCCTATCTGATTCCTTTCAAGTTCAGTCCGTTTTACGCCCCATCTCGGCCAAAACTGCAGCACCAACCTGAGTCAAACAGCAAGCTATAAGCTTAATGGATAAGGTGTGGCTCGTGAAAGAACCATCGGCATAAACCCGAATAGTCTATGGAACTAGCCATTGTTTGCATCGGCTGATACTTGCCTATATCGTAGATCAGCGTCAAGACCGTTCTCTCATTGGTGGCCTTCCTTTTGCCATCACTTTGCAGACTAACTAGTAGTCTAACTATTTGACCATGCCAGGGATCAGTGTGCTCAAAGAGGTTTAGAGGCCAAGGCCTTTATGTACATATATGTGGTATATATACCTTGCAAGTAGATGGAACGAATAGATGTTCGATCCCCCATCTCGTCCTTCCAGCGCATGTCCTTGCTGTCCATCTGGCCAATATACCTCGGCCAATACAAGGTGCTACACAAAACATCTGTTCTGCAAGAATTTGGCTCGACAAGCTGAGGAGCTGATCGAACAAGAGTACCCAAGGTGACCAACCGGACTATCTCGCATTCACTGTGTTGTATCACCCCCGCGTGAGGCAATTGACTTGCTTCTTTCGACATACCTCTTTGAGCTCGAGACCTTTTGTCTATCTTGCGTCTCAGAGTAAAGCCAGTAGTCCGACTATTGTCAAGGAACTGCCGATAAATAGATCATCTAACTTCCTCTTCAGGCAAGGTGCGATGCGGAGATATGGGAGCTTCCGTGCTTGGCGGTACTTGAGGTTGCATTGCACAAATCACCTACCCTTTTAGCCCATCGGATCCGGTGTTACTGCATGGCGAATCTTGACAAAGTTCCTGGCTCGATAGAGGCACGAGACTTTGTACAGGATGGCCGTCTTTGCCTTCAGGCTCGCCCAGCTATAAGAGAAGTCTCTCGTCTGGCAGTCAGAAGAAGCCCAGAACTGTGCAACTCAGCCCTTCTGGACTAGACCTCTGGCGAGCACTATCCCGCCCTGAAACTTCTATCATCATGAGGTCTTCTCTCTTGTCAGCCATTGCGCTTTTGCCCTTGGCCTTGGGCACGGCTGTTCCGAGCTCCAAGAAGGTCGACTACAGCGGCTTCAAGAGCCTTCGTATCACTCTTGGAGACGACACCGAAGATGCTGCTGCCCAGGTCAACAAGCTTGCTGCTACCATCTTGAACCCAGGCTCTCAGGATGAGCTTGACGTTATCGTCTCTCCTGAGAACATTGAAGCAGTCGAGAAGCTTGCGACTAAGTCTACTGTCTTGGTTGAAGATGTCGGTGCCGCGTTGGCTGAGGAAGACACCGCCACGGTTTATGCTGGTAAGTAGCAACTATACTCGAGACAAGTCCACTTGCAGTAGCCTCAAGAGAGTTGCTTATGTTTTGGTGCCAACAGTGCCCAGCGAGTCGTGGTTCACCGCCTACCACAGCTACAGCGATCATCTCAAGTTCCTGACGGATCTCCAGGCGAGCTTCTCCGGCCAGTCTGAGGTCATCACTGCTGGAACCTCGTTCCAAGGTAGACCTTTGACCGGAATCCATATCTGGGGCAGTGGAGGCAAGGGATCCAAGCCAGCTGTTATCTTCCACGGCACCGTCCACGCTCGGGAGTGGATCACCACTATGGTATGGACTCCAAACTGCCACCGGTAGAAGGCTCATGATTACTGATGTCAAGTTCTGAACAGACTACCGAGTACATGGCCTACCAGCTCCTGACCAAGTACAGCACCGACTCGGCTGTCAAGGCTGTTGTCGACAAGTTTGACTTTTACATCATGCCTACCGTGAACCCCGACGGCAAGTCTTTTCTCTTGGCCCCAAGATCTGCTGCAGGGCATTGCTAATACGTCAGTAGGCTTTGTATACACCCAGAGCACAGACAGACTCTGGCGCAAGAATCGTCAGACCGTGTCTGGCAGCTCATGTGTTGGTCGTGATGTGAACCGCAACTGGCCCTACAAGTGGGAGCTTCCCGGGGGAGCTTCTACTAACCCCTGCGCCGAGACGTTCAAGGGCCTTGCAGCAGGCGATGCCCCAGAGCTCAAGGGCGTCAAGGCTCAGGTGGACTCGTTGAGCAGTGGAAAGGGTATCCGGTTGTACATTGACTTCCATTCGTACGGACAGTATATTCTCTGGCGTAAGTCCTTGGCATCCCCTCCTGAATCGTCTACTCCCCTCAACGTCGACATTGCGTGGACAAGCGCTGACGATGAATCGATAGCATACGGCTACAGCTGCTCCGTTGTTGCACCAGATGATTCTGCTCTGCAGTCGCTGGCCAGCCGAGGCTCCAGCGCCATCCGCGCCGTCTCAGGAACAGCCTATACCATTGGCAACGCGTGTCGTGCTTTGTACGCTACGACTGGTGATAGCACTGACTACATCCATGGCGTGGCCAAGTCCAAGTACACGTACACCGTCGAGCTCAGGGATAAGGGTACCTATGGTTTTACGCTGCCCGCGAACCAGATCCAGCCTACGAGCCGAGAGACGTGGCAGGGTGTGCTCGCCATGCTTCAGGCTGCCTGAGTGAGGAATAGAAAGCTGGATGTTGGGTTGTGGATGTCTTGAAGAGTGCTCTTGAGTTACCCTTGAGTCTTTCCATGTAGAAAAGGTAGTGGTTATACTCTACTTAGTACAACTATCTGCCTCATCCATATCAGACTCTTCTCTTTCAAAGTTGGTCAAGTAACAAGACAGACTATTAAAGAATGACAAATGAAAAGTAGATATATATGCAATTAATAACCAGGCTGTGAACTTTGTCTCCTTGAGTCTCTAACAAAAGAAATGTTAGAAAGTGTTTCCAAACCACTTATAAACCAGTCAGTGCATAAGTATCATGTAGCATCAAAAGTTCATCTTTTGCGTTGTCTACACCGGCTTCAATCTTTGTTTTGCTCATCGCCGCTCGCAATACTGTTTGAGAAATGGCACGCGAGTCTAGTCTGTCATGATAAGAAGCCTCACTTATTCATTCGAAATGCTGAAATTGTCTATTTCAATCTGAGATTGAAGATTGTCAGTCTGAACAAGGAACCTGGGGAGTCCCCCCCGGAAGACTCCATATACCTAGAGACATCAAGTGTCGACTTTCACTTGTTTTCCTAGTATTGTAAGATAGGCTGATGTCCTGAAGACTGAAGAAGTTGGGCATTCGCCACCATTTCCGGGCTAATATTCGTATTTCCACGTGCGGTCTGATATCGCCGTTATTGACACCGCCATTCCAACACTATCACTATCCATGTCCACGGGCCGACGGCCAACTGCCGAGATAGCCAAGCCAATATGGGCGATAGCATCGATTCATCTATCATGGTGTGAATACTCAGGATTCCTCTACAACGCTATCAGTATCGAATGAGACCAAAAGCTTGTTGAGACTTCGAGTGTGACGGCGTTGAAGAGGCACATGGCACATTTCGCTGCAAAGATTCGGTCAACTGTATCATTACCTCTCAGCACGAGGTCCCCCCTGCAAGCTGCTGGGAGAGGCGTCATTAGCTAGGACGTGTGGAGGCCTTCCTTATCGCATCGAATCGCCGGCCATGGTCAAGACCGTGCCTCTGGAGATCAATCACATGGGCCATCGGCGGTGCGACGCTGAGAGACCAAGGACATAACTAACCTCTTAGGCAGGGCATTTCCACAACGTGCACCCTCCAGTTTCTCGCTGGAGGTTTCGCAAAAAGTCCCTGGAAGGGCTGCTAGCTCTGTCGATCTCAGAGGTTAGGTGCCGGCATAAATCGCGACCATGGGCCGGCGTGGCTTGATCGGGCCCGGGTATTGGCCCTCCGGGAGTGCGGGGGACTACGGAGGACCGTTTCTACCATAGATTTCGGGGGTTCGAATTCCCTACAATCACGCCAGATATTTCTACTATACTCATTATAACTAATTAGTGATGTGATTTGCTGTATACTTGTAAAGGCTGAAGAAATCCTAAAGGTAACATAGTTTAAGCATACTATAACCTTGAGAGCCTGGCGTATGTAAGAGTCTGGCTTATATGAGAGCGAGGCTTACATAGAAATAGAGTGCGAGGCTGCCGACTTTCATATATACGAGAAACATGTATCACAACACTATAATTCTATCTCTACAGCTTCATGAGCCTCATCTTCCTTTCTATCTACAGAGACGGGGGTGGGTGCGCATGGTTCACCTGTACCTGTAGAAACAGTCCTCCGTAGCGTAGGGGACCCTGGCGATAACTAACCATAAACTTGGCCAAGAGCAGCCTTTCTACATGCGCGTCATGGGCGGTTTATTAGTGGCCTTTTCATATGTGACCTTGTTTTAATCGCGCTGCTGCCGATAAGCTCGCCGTGGAATAAATAGTTAGCATGGTCCCTCCCTACCTGGAGCCAAGCCAAGCCAAGATACTCACTCTACTCAACACTCATCATCCTCCAGATCCTTTGCGGCCAACGACCTGAGCAGGGTTCAAGTCTTTTCCTACTGGTAGAGCACACACAGAAGACTTGGGTAACCTGCTACCGCGAACCACTTCAGCCCAAGACACCAACCGCCATGTGGTTTCAGTCTCGTCTGGTAGCGGCCACATCCGCTCTCTGGATCTCCTTCTTCTCTGCCGCCCAAGCCCAAGGCTCCTTGTCGCTGATACAAGACAAGGCTCTGTTCACATTCCAGTACTCGACGCAACAGGCCGGCTCCACCAACTGGGTCGGCCTCTACCATTCCGGAGACGGCCCCGTGGACCAGAAGAAGCGCCCCGGATCGTCCATCACCTGGAAGTACGCGCCCGACAGCCAGGGCACCGTGCAACTCTCTCCCGCGGGCCTGGAGCCTGGCAACTACACGGCCTTTTTCCTCGCCAACGGCGGCTACACATGGCTCTCTGACCCTGCCGAGGTATACCTGCCCCGAGAGGCTGGCGGAGACGTCTCCTTTATCGTCACCAAGATTGCGCTTCCCAATGCTCGACAGGGCGATGAGTATTCCTACAGCATCGCAGGACTCATCAAGGGAGGCGAAACCATCCAGTTCGCCAAGCAAGGTTCCAGCCCGGACTGGCTTCACCTTAGCTCCGAGGGCGTCCTCTCGGGCACGCCCACTTCAGACGCCGACGAGGCCGTCGTCACTGTTCGTGCCATCGGCCCCAACTCTGCTGCTACCGCCGTCTACACCATTCCTATCCGCCCATCAGGCTCCCGTCTACTGAGCAGGCTCGAGGTCCTCTCCTTGAACATGTGGAATGGCGGCACCAAGGTCAGCCACTACCACGAGAAGCAGGTCCGCTTCATCGCCTCGTCGGGCGCCGATGTCGTCGGTCTCCAGGAGGACCAGAGTGGACGCCACGCAGCCCGCCTCGCTCGCGCCCTGGGATGGTACTACTGGTCCAGCGGCGGCGACGTTGGCATCCTGAGCAAATACCCCATTGTTCAGGATTACGGCGTCATCAGCGGTCCCAGTCGTTCGGGCGGTGTGCGCATCGCTCTCGATGGCGACGCCCAGCAGATCAACTTCTACGTCGCCCACCTGGGTTACACTCCCTACGGACCCTACGATTTCTGCTACGAGAAGATGACGCCCGAGCAGGTCATGGCACGCGAGGAAAAGTCTGGCCGTACTCCCCAGATGAAGGCTACTCTGGCAGGCATGGAGAAGCAGCTTGCGCAGACTGATAAGCTACCTCTCCTGTTTGTCGGCGATATGAACGCCCCTTCACACCTCGACTGGACCGAGGGCCTCAAGGACAAGAACTGCGGCTACGCCGGTGTCCGCTGGCCGACCTCGGTGCTGCCCAAGGAGAAGGGGCTCATCGATTCTTTCCGAGTGGCCCATCCGGACCCCGTCGCCAACGAGGGCCTGACCTGGTCCCCTCTGAACCCGTGGAACGCGGGCCAGAACAAGCCCGAGCCTCAAGACCGAATCGACTTTATCTACCACAAGGGCAAGGGCCTGAAGGTGTCGGACTCGCAGGTCGTTGTCATCGGAGAGCCCAAGCCGGATCCGTACAGGGACAATGAGTGGACGTCGGATCACGCTGCCGTGCTGACGAGCTATGAGCTTGAGGAGTGAGGTCGAGGTGTGGCAGCACAGCATGATGTGCCCGGATTTCTAATCTAGAAGGGATTTACAGCGATTTTGCAAGCCCAGCTAGACTTGCTAGTGACGATTCATTAGTTATTATGAGGCATGATCAAGTCATAGGCAGCGGAGACCATGGCGGCTGGGGTAGCATACAGCAGGTTTATGATGGGAATAGGCAATAGAACCTAAATACAAGTAAAACTATACCAATTTAGTCATCTATGGTTAACTGTCGTGAAAGCTGAAATATGTTGGATAGTGTAATCCCACAAGAGCTTAGTTAGATGCCCTTCATCCAAACCGATATCAACAATGTCCAAGTTCTCCTGGCTTGCAATGTTACATGTGATACTTTGACATAATAAGTATATCTTGAGCTGTTAAGGGTGTATTGCAGTTTAAGATTTATCAAATACTGTTCATTGGGGTATGTTAGAATTCAAACTTTTCAAGGAAAAGATCATTTTTAGTCGTACCATGGTGTTCACCAGATTGCTTCGATTCTGCACTCACTACGTATTCAAAAGTTAAAATAGACAAACAGAGGTTGACTTGACTAGTTGAAGACCAAGTTAACTAATAGAAAATAATGCTTAGTGAGCGGAGAGACGAAATTGATATGGTTATTGTATGTATACCTTTAGTATTTCTTCCTTTCTTTTTGCCACCACCCGACTCCTGCACCAAATTAAACTAGCTCCGAACTTCAGTGTCAATACTAGACATAGAATCAGCATAGCTATTTAAATTATTAGAGAATCACGATAAGGTTTTCAAATCTTTAAGTAGCAGCTTACTTTACGAGAGTCAGCTCGTCCCGATTCGGGGCCTTGGGAAGCGCACGCCCCGAGCATGATATATCAATCAGCCCTTGCATCGAAGACCTTTGGAAACCTATTCACTCAACAAGAGACCACTGTCCAATGCTGGATAACAGTCATACTTCCGATTAAGTGGTGTTTTGTCATTTGTACCTTTTGTCTTGGGCATGAAAATGAGAGTATGGAAACTAACACAGGGCACGGGTACCGTAGTACGGATAGGAATCAGACACCAGCTGATAACCCTCACTGGCTGGAAGAGTCCAATGACGGGGTTGGTCATGTATCTTCAAAGTCAGTTTGTGTATGATTAGAAAAAAGAAGACTCTTTCCAATATTTTGTTATCTTTACACAACTCTATGTAGGCATTTGTTGAAACTCTGGCTCTTGTTCTCACTACGGAAAGCAGAACGGATGCTTCGGCCCCGGACTACTGAGTCGAACCAACCCCTAATTTTGCGGATATAATAGCAAACTAGTACTGAACTACCGGTATGCCTTACCTTATCCCAACGATCAAACAGATTCGTAACAGTCTAGGGCTGAGTATGCAATCATCATCATCATCATTCATCCACGACCCACCAATCGCCAGCCGAAGACTCCGATTGGGACATCCCTCAGGGTGGTTAACTACCTTAAGTCCGCCTAAACTCCACTGAAGGGAGCCTATGAGATCGATGTTCGGAGCCCCGGAGGTTGTATCAATATTTGGATCCAACGAGCGGTTTTATCACTACTTCTATCTCATCTCTGCCTCGTCTTCTACGTGCTTTGCACATTAACGTACTCGTAGGCGTCTGGCCAATATTGAGAGCTTTGAACAGATCTTTGACTCGCTTTCGGATTCGCAATCGTCACGACATTAGAGCTTCAGACGCCACGCAAAGAGGGGCTGCTTCAACCCTCTCATTCAGCCTAAGAACGAAGACGTCAGCATTCGGGGCTGAGCTTGAGGATTCACTCTTTAGATGAAACATCTGAGAGTATATACTGCAGACATAAAGACCTAGTTATTCTCTTTCATTACTATCACAATGAGTCGCCTAGCAGGTTGGTTCCGCTCCGGCGGTGCCGTCAAAGCCGACGATGCGAGCGATACCGACTCGTCTCGAGACACTGTCGCCAAAGAGATGGAAGACATTGACGACGCCATGAGCTCTTGCGGCCTGATCATGAACGACGACATGGACGGTGCAAGAGAACGGCTGCAGACCGGAGACTCGTCCTTCCACCTGCTGGGTTTGTCAGTGACCATCTTTATGCGTTCAGTCCTCGGATTCGAAAAGGCCGTCATGACTGAGACAACAGCCAAGCTGGACGAGTGCGAGGCCAAGGCCTGGGCAGACTACAAAAAGGCCCAGAGGCATGGCAAGGCGCGTTGCGGGAGCAAGCTCTACCCCCCGGGCACAGAATATGAGCTGGTGCGCGCTGAGACGCAGCTCATGGGCGCCGTGGTTGGTGTTCTCCACGAGAGTCTCATTGACGCCATGAAGAGCTTTCTCAAGCTTCGCAAAGCCTTCATCACCCTGGATGCCATCATCGAAGCCGAGACTAGGGTGTTGGGCAACAGACCCGAGGGTCAGTCG
The DNA here is from genome assembly GCA_017140175.1 of Fusarium staphyleae. NCBI lineage: Eukaryota > Fungi > Ascomycota > Sordariomycetes > Hypocreales > Nectriaceae > Fusarium > Fusarium staphyleae. The sequence goes on from JADDON010000138.1 coordinate 75,217, forward strand.
GAGGCTTCGTTATCGGCGAGACCAGCAGATGAGCTCTCAGACAGCATGGACAAGCTTGAGGTCGAATCCAAGAATGAAGATGGTTCCTCCGGGACTCAGACACCTGCGAATCTGGAATCCTCGAGTTCGTATAGTACCGAGGACGACCAGGTCGACCAGGGAGCGCCACTGCGCGAGGCAAGGTCGAAGCCCACCGAGTCCGATACTGTTCTCCTCGAGAACCCTCTTGATGTCTTTGTCCACTCGGGCGCCAACATGTGCTTTGGCTTGATCCTCCTGCTGCTCACTCTTGTCCCTCCGGCCTTTTCCCGTATCCTCTCCGTCGTCGGCTTCCGCGGAGACCGGGAGCGAGGCGTCCGCATGCTCTGGCGCTCAACCGCCTACGCCAACGTCAATGGCGCCATTGCCGGTCTTGTACTTTTGTCCTACTACAACGCTCTACTGGGGGCAGTAGATATCCTCCCCGATGCAAAAGACTTTGACGATCGCGCCGAGATCGTCGGCCCTCCTAGGGAAAAGTGCGACAAGCTGCTAGCCTCGATGCGAGCGCGATACCCCGACTCCAGACTCTGGCTTGTAGAGGAGGCACGTCAGCTCGGCAACGAGCAGAACCTCACCAAGGCCCTCGAGGTTCTCACGACCGGCGGAGAGTCCAAGATGAAGCAGGTCGCCGCGCTCAACAACTTTGAGCTCTCGCTCAGCTCCATGGCCATCCAGAACTGGCCTCTTATGCGTGATTCGTTTCTGCGCTGCATCGAGGTCAACGACTGGAGTCCCGCGCTGTACTACTACCTCGCCGGCACCGCGTGCCTTGAGCTCTACCGCGATGCAGTGCACGCGGGCGACGAGGGCGAAGCGCGCCGGCAAAAGGTCAAGGCCGAGGAGCTCATCCGCAAGGTCCCCGGTCTCGCGGGGAAGAAGCGCTTCATGTCGCGACAGCTCCCGTTCGAGGTGTTTGTCCAGCGCAAGCTGCAGAAGTGGGAGGATCGTGTCAAGAGCTACGGCGTGGATCTCGCCGATGCCATTGGGGCGAGTCCTGCCTTGGAGATGTGCTACCTCTGGAACATGACCAAGCGCATGGGGCCCAAGGAGCTCGAGACCGGGCTCAACGCTATGCGCTGGGAGAGATGCACTGCCAAGCCCGAGGTGGTGGAGAAGATGAAGGAGGAGATTGATGAGATGGGAGCCTGGGCTCTTATCAACGCATCTCTGTTTAGGAGAGGAAAGCAGTTTGTGGAGGCGAGAGAGATGCTCGATACATATGTGATGAAGCATGACCGGTAAGTCACCTCGTTATTATGACCAGTAGCACCGGCTAACACATGCTCAGATCCATATTCAAGGGTCCGACAAAGGACGACTACGTCCTCGCAGCAGCAACGTACGAACAAGGCGCCATTGCATGGGGTGAGTGCTGCAACCCACCAGAGGGCACGGCAGACGAGGTTTCAATTTACCGACGGGCCAAGTACGACGAGTGTCTACGCCAGATGGATATTGCCAAGGTATGGGAGGCCTATGTCCTCGATGCGAGGATTGGAATGAGGGTGCAGAGTGGGTTGGAGACGTTGAGCTGGTTTGGAAAGAAGATGGGATACTCATAGAGGGCGTATAGGGAGGGGGCATACTGATGGAGTTGTGGTCAAGATTTGATAGACTGGATACATAGTCATGAAATAAGGACAAGGGTATAAGAGCAGGAACGGTAGCTATACATTTCCAAATGCAATCAACTTTTCAGCACCAACCATCCATAATAAAACATCTTGAAGAGACACACTTAGAAGCTTAGGAAGCACGCTTGGACTTCAATCTCGAGCTCCTCCTCTGGCCACTTTCACTCCCGTTCCTCAACTTATTGAGTCCACCCTGAAGAGCCCCCATACCATCATCCACCTTACCCGCCGACCTTTCCTTAACATTATGTTTCTCTGCCTCGGCCTTGACATCGTCAAGCACATCCCTTCCTCGCCCGGTGCCATTGAGCCAATCGAGGAGGCCCCAGGCACCATAGTTGCAGTCTCCGCCGCTGGCATAGTGCACCGCAGTGCGACGCGTCATTCCACCCATGATTATGCCTGGGATGACGCTGTACCCCGAGGTCGAGAGGGTCTCCTCGAGGGTGCAGAGCGAGAGGAAGAGGAAGTAGGTCAAAAGGTGGGGACGCAGCGCGATGGCGGGTAGGTAGATGGGGACGAAGCGGTGGAGGAGCAAGGGAAGGGGATGGTCGGCGTACAGGACGAGACTGTAAGGCGCAGCGGCTCGGGAATGGGCGAAGCGACGATGATACCTGGCGACCATAGTATCGGAAGAATGAAGAACGTAGCGGTGGATGTAGTAGGTGAGGATCTCGCGCGCTGTGAGTAGCAGCAGTATATGCTTTGCGAGCTGCCACGGAAGCGGTATTGTAGAGGTCGTCTTGAAGTCGCTATCTTTTAGAACATAGGTAAAGCCCAGGCTGGACAAGCCCTCGACACCCGTGAGGAGCGCAAGATTGAAGCCCACCAGCGCAAGCTGACGAGCAACAGCTCGCGCATCACGAGGCGGAAGCGATGCGCGCCCGCCGAGCTTGACAGAGTCGGCGAGACTGGGAAGCGCAGCGTCGAACCCGAGCGAGAGGAGCGACGGTATCAGGAAGAGGACTGTGCGTATAGCGAGGGAGCCAAGCAGGCGGATGCGCAGAGGCGTGTTGGACAGGACGAGGGTCGTCCATGTCATGTAGAAGAACAGGAGGTTGAGGGAAGTCGACCATGATGCCGAGGCGGGAGAGAGGAGGTATGAGAATATGGGTAGGGAGAGGAGGACGTCCATTCTGGCGGGTGATGCGATCGTGGTGCTGGTGTTTGGGTTTCTAGTGTCGCATAGTTCCAAGATGGAATCATGAGAGAGAACTGAGCATCGCAACAGGATGCGTATTCAATACTACCGATGTATTCATCGCCATGACGTCGCAAAGATAATCCCAGAAACCGGAGTTGCGACGAGGTGTGGCTGGAGCCATGACGTAGCTGTGGCTAATGCATGCAGCCCAATAGCGCTGAAGCTTACTGTCACAGCCCTACGGATTTAATGCAGGGCCAAAGTTTATGGGTGATTGGGTCTGGAGAGAGAAGCTTTGATGGGTTGGCTTCAGGTAGCAAGTTTGTCGTGTTGATAGGGCCTCGACTGTACGAGAGGGAGCTCAACGCAGCTACTCACGATGTCCGTCATAAGCACGGTCTGCCCTGATGTCCCCAGCAGCAAGAGTGTCCGAGTTCCTCTTTCTTCATCGCAGCGGGAGCCTGTGCGTCTCTCTAATGCAGCATCCTATCCAAGCGTACGTCGATGGCAGATTGAAACCCACTACACGTAGATCATGGAGCCGTCAAAGAACCATGACACTCTCTGCAGTTGAGGATGTGCGAGGACCCGACGCCATGGACAAGCGGAACGCCTGAAGCGGCCGAGTTCTACTCCGTAGTTACGTAGTTAATGGTTTCTTCCGTCTACCGGCTCATCAACAACCTGGAAATGAAATTGCTTAACTTAAGCGATATCCAATCCATCGGAAGACCCTCACTGTGGAGGAGGCAGGTTTAATGATTCTCCAGTTTCGCCCGTCCAGTCCCTGCAGCCAACAAAACCCCTGGCATGCACAGTAAAGGACGGTTGGTTTCCTTTTCAAGACACAAAACGGTTCACCCCCGTGGCATCGCATTTATTAGACTTTTCCATTATAGACTCTGGGCCTGAGATTCCATTGTTGCTTCGAGACTCGTCTTGGCCCAAGACTGGAATGCGAATGGATTCTCCACCAGACACGAGCGCGACGGGGCGTGCTAACTTAACGGGTAGGGATGCAAGCCCCAGGGGAAGCTTTCAGGGGTCCAGCCTATCATTGTATTAGTGTCCATCTCGACCCAGAGGGCAGATGAGAAGACAGACAATACAGTACTTGTCACACGGGGAATCAGCCTGGCACGGAAAGACATCTCCCCTGTAACTAGACTGTGTTTCGCATTAGGGATTGCTTGCGGTCCATGTCTTGCGTTTTGCAGCTGCGTCGTCACATCGCATATGCATTGCATTGCATATCGTCGTTGCACCGCCAGCCCCTGAGGGCTGCCTACAGAGATTCATAAACATAGCATAGCCGGTCGAGCAAAGCAGAGAGTCGAGTAAAGCGACAAGCGACTAAAGCGTCAACTCGACGCAGCAGAGTTCTCCAAGTCATGCACTTGCGCCTGGGAGTAGAAGCTCCGCGATAGCGCCTGTGGCACCCAACATGCCCCTATCTTTGCCTTTTCTCACCATTCCTCGCTCTGGGGTTCTCGATTGTCCAACGAGTAAACGAATCTCGCGAATTATTTCGCTTTTGAATTCAAGGTAAAAGGCACGAGCAAGTCCATGTATTTTAAATCAAAAGCCCCAGCGTTGAACGAAATATCCGCCTTAGGCTACGCTCCGGAAAGGAGAAGCACTCTCTCGGCAGACGCCGCTCACTGTCTCAGCCTCGACTCCGTTTCCACCAAACAACCTACCCTTGTTCAGGTTTCTTGGCCCTCCTACGCCCGTTGAATCCGTAGCTGCTTTCTTTCGTTTGCTTCTTCTTTTCTTCTTTTTCGAATTTATTCCTCTCGCCGTCTATTCCTCAACGTTTGCGCACGTCCTTCTTGCTGCAACAGCGCATATCCCGGTTCGACCACCACCAACAAACACCGACTAATTAATACCCACTGCATCTCGACCCAACGTTCATCCCTTCACCCAGAGCGCCTCCTACTCCAAGCCGCGTCGAGCCCACATTAAGCCTCGAGACATTGCCCGTCGAAAGTTTCCGCTGAACCCGCGCGCCCCCTGACTACGCTGCAACCCTTCAGCGTTGCTCTGCGCGTGGTTGGGTCCCCCCTCCTTGAACTACCCTCGAGTCCCACGTTGACGCTGGATGCTCCCCATCATCCATCCCTTGGATCAACTGACCTCCGTCCCCAAGAGCGTCCAAGCCCGTGGCGCGCGGCGGCCCCAGCCATGGACTTCGACTCGACTGACGTTCCCCCTATCCCGACCCGCCATCATCATCACGGCCGCCGTCGGTCTGTCCAAGCCTCGTCCTCCGCCTCCAAACGTGCCAGCCTCCCTCCCGATGGTCCCGAGGTCATCTCCAACCTGATTACCAGCCTCAGCGTCATCTCCAAGCCAGCAAACACCCATTTCGAAACGTCTGCGACCAGCCTTTCTCTTCCTGCGAGCCCCGGCCACGCCCACGGCAGCTTTGGTGTCGACTACGGTGCCTTTCACCAGCCCAGCCTCGACGACTTGAGACAGGATCCTGTGTCCCTCGACGACCTCGCCGCGAGCCCTCCTGTCGTCCGTACCTCAAAACCTCCCAGCGGATTCTCCCCGTTAACAGCTGCCAAGAGTCCCAGGAGCCCGAGCCGTGAAAATTCTGGCTTTCGAAACTTCATCCGGAATAGCACCTCGAGGCCTTCGTCAAAGGGTTCGTCGGCCGCCTCCAAGAATGACGATACCAACAGCATAGGCAACCTGTCCATCGAACGTCGATCCGCGCCCACGCCCGAGCTGAACCACCAACGGTCGCATGATAGCTGGGGCAAGAAGACGTCGTCGAGGAGCCAAAAGGGGCTCATGTATATGAGTTCCAAGGAGCGCCTCCGCGAGAGGGAGGTCGAGCGGAAGCGTGCATCTGGCGGTGTCTCGGCGTCTTCGTCGGGTGGTGGTCTTGCTGCAGATGCCAGCGTACATAGTGGGAGTCGCAACGATCCCTTTTTCGCCGAGACGGCAATCCACGAGGAGCCCCCTGCGCGAAACATCCTTCCTATTGAGCGCCCGATGGAAGCTCCTTGCGCGATCCCGGTGCGCGACTCTAGTCTGAGAAGGCATGGACAAACGAAGCGATCGAGCGCGAGGAGGTCGCGTCGAGAGGACGGCCCGCTGAGTGATGCTATCCCCGAGGCTGAGGAACATCACAAGTCTCGGGACACGGGGAGGAGGAGGCATGAACATACCACACACGAGCAGTTAAGGTCAGCGACTCAATCGCCAGTCTACGGATTTAAGGATTCATCGTCGCATAAGGGTACAAGTGTTGCTGGAAGAAGCTTTCTTGATGTGAGCCAGGATGATCAAGGTTATGACGACGACGACGACGATGGAGCACCTTTCCCTGCCGTCGCGCAGAATCGACGCCGCGACCAGAGCAACGATCGCCTCGGCCGTCGACGCTCAGGACAACACAGCCCGGTCCCGCCTGATGGAGTCAAGGTGAAGCGCAGTAGCTCACGACTCAAGCGTCTATCTGCACCTCTAAGTCCCCGACCCGATGAACGAAGCCGCGAGACCCCTAGCCCTCAACCGCCACAGAACCCCACGCCCGCTGGCTACGAGCGCCCTCAGTCGGCCGACTCGGTGGACGATGCAGTCGAGTCCTACCTCTGCTCTCCTCGCCTGTCCCAGAAGATTCGGCATCCACAGACTGGACGTGTGATTTCATTTTCCGAAGTCGGCGATTCAGAAGGCTCTGCGGTCTTCTGCTGTGTGGGGATGGGACTGACCAGATACATTACTGCTTTCTACGATGAGCTTGCTTTGACGTTGAAGCTGCGGCTGATCACCCCTGACAGACCAGGTGTGGGGGATAGCGAGCCATACTCGGATGGGACTGCTACGCCGCTCAGCTGGCCAGGTAAGTTTTGACTAGCATGTGTGAGATATCTGTACTGACTTGTCTAGATGACGTGTATGCGATCTGCCAGGCACTCAAGATCACCAAGTTCTCCATCTTGGCTCACTCCGCTGGCGCTATCTATGCCTTGGCCACGGCTCTCCGTATGCCTCAGCATATTCGCGGTAGAATCCACTTGCTTGCGCCATGGATCCCTCCCTCACAGATGAACGTATTTGGTACCTCTCAAACTCTTCCCCCAACCAACGCGATCCCAACCTCCCAGCGAATTCTACGTGCTCTCCCAACACCGATCCTCAAGGCTGCCAATAGCAGCTTTATGACAGCGACCAGCAGCTCCATCACGAGCTCACTACCAAAGAATCCTCGACGAGGAAAGCGGAGGACGAAGGAAGGCGGGCGTGAAAGTACAGCAGGGACCCGGAATGTGACGCCCAGCTTGGATAAAGAAAACATCGCCCAGGACGGGTTCAGGAAGTCGAACGGGCACGTTGATACAGAGCTGGAGCCGCCTAACGCGTCCGAGAATATGGACAGGATGCATCCGCCCCAAGGCGCAAGGAACGGTGACACAGCTGTGCTAGCAGCGGCGGAAGATGCCATGGTGGATAAGGAGCGCCAGATGACTTACGATCTACGGTTGACACACGCCATCTGGGAACTAGCCACCACAGGAGCAAACCCAGCCGTGGATCTGCTCGTCTGCCTCGAGCGACGCCACACAATTGGGTTTCGATACGTCGACATCACGAGACCGGTCGTCATCCACCACGGCAGCAGAGACACGCGCGTCCCCGTGGACAACGTCAAGTGGCTCGGCAAGACGATGCGTCGCTGCGAGGTGAGAGTCCTAGAAGACGAAGGCCACGGCCTCATGGCGAGTGCCAGCGTCATGGGCTCCGTGCTCATGGAGATGAGCAAAGAGTGGGAGGACTGGATGAAGGTCACAGGCGCGGATGGGCGCAAGGATCGGGAGAGGGGACGGCGAGGGACGTTGGTGCGGTAAAGTAACAAGGAGAAACACTAAACGGAGCAGTTGAATCGAGACGGCTTCTTTGTGCCCAGGACAATCTAAAGAGGGTGAGGGCGGTCTTATACCCCGAGTTGCTCATTGCTACATGGTCATTCACTTTGCGGTGCTAGGAGCTTTGTTTTGGAGGGGGAGCGTCATCTCATTGATTATACTAGCTATGTATGAATAATCTTGCGGACGGCATGTCTGCGTAGTGTAATGTCTTGACCACATATTTCCAATGGGATATCGTCTTGAATTATCGTGTCATTTGACGTGAAAAATGCAGCTACTGTTACAACGCCGGAATAGATAACGCTCTAACATCAACACACCCTGCCCAGCGTCAAGCTCCCTGCTTGCTCATCCCTCGGCCAACATCCTCGTCCAGTCAAACTTCCTCCAGCCCTTCTTGAACGCTTCCACCCTCGGATCCCCCCTCACCCACCTCCCCTGCTTCTTGACCACGTGCGGCTCCGCATCCACGATACCCCCGAGAACCTCCCTCGCAAACAGATCGCCCTTGGGCCACCTCCCCGCATCCTCGACGATGTGGCCCAGCCCGCCGTCGAGGGTGAACCAGGCGTGAAAGTACGGCATCTCCTTGGCGATGCAGCGTCGGAACGCCGAGCGGCCCATGCCCTCGCGCGCCTTGGCGCCCGTGTCGATGATCTTGCGGTGCTGGCTCCACTCCTCGTCCGACGAGAGGAACGCCTCGCGGAAGTAGGCCGGCGCCGTAGCGCCCTCGGCGTAGGGGATCGGGACGGCCACCATGGCGGCGTGCAGGAGGCGGTGCGGCGCGGCGGCGTTCTCGTAGAAGACGACCTCGCGGCCCTGCTCGTGGTACATGCGCGTGAGGCTCTTCATGAAGTTGCGCAGCTCCTCCCACTCGTCGTCGTCGCACTCGACGAGGTTGGCGCGGTGGGCCAGCGGCGCGAGGACGGCGCCGCCGGGCGAGATCTCGGGCTCGGTTGCGAGGGTGAGGAAGACGCGGGTGCCGAGGGCGACGACGGGGGCCAGCGGCGGCTGGTCCTTGTCCTCGTGGTGGCAGAGCGGGCAGTTGTCGAGGACACGCGTCATCTTCTGGAAGTCGGACACGGCCATGTTCTTGAGGTTGATGTCGGACTTGTGGATGCGGCGCGCGAGCTTCTCGGCGTTCTCGTCCATGTAGTCGAGGCCGTTGTCGTACTTGCCATCCTTGGCGATGCGCTCGGCCAGCCGCAGACCTTCCCCGCCGGCCTGGTTCTTTGTGCGGCGCTCCTCGCGCACCATGTCCTCGATGGTCATGTCGGTGTTCTCCTCGACGTTGCCGCGCTCGCGGCCGCGCTTGTTGGTGATGGCCTTTGCCTCGGCGCGGGTGCCGGCCAGCTGGCGGTTGTCCATGACGCTGAGAACGACGGCTTCGGGGTTCTGCTGGCCCGACGAGAACATGGCCGCTGCCTTGTTGTACTCTTCCTCGAGCTGTGCGGCGTTGGGGGCTCGGCGGAGTTTGGCCTTCATCATCTGGGCACGGAGCCGGTTGAGGGAGGTTTGGTCGATGGTAGGCGTGGGCTGGGGCTGAGATTGCTTGTCGGGGATAACGGTGCCTTGTTCTGGCTCGGGTGGTGGTTCATTCTCGCGCTGCTTCTTCAACCTCTCCTGGTAGAGGTCTCCTGTTGGCTTGTCGTGGCCTTTGTATCCCTTGCCGTAGATCTTTCTCCGCTCCATTTCTTCCTTTTCTTCCCGCGCGTCGTCAAAATCCTGGAGATCTCCGAAACGCTCTGTGGCAATGTCCTCTACTGGACGACCGCTTTCTTCGGCCACCGTGTAGACTGCTTTGAGCTTGGTCATGCGCCAGGAGGAGCCAGCGTCGCCAAAAGTGTAGTCGACAGTTCGTTCGGTCGGTACATCAGGCTCATCTGTAGGTTTACTCTCGTTGCCATCTTGGATGCCGGTGTTGATCTCTCGTTTGGATACAACGCGCTTTGGTTCGGCCTTTGGAGGCGGCGACTTGGGCGCCTTGTCCGGTCGGTGAATGTAGTCGACCTGCAGCGATGAAGGTGCCGTCATCCATGAGTCTCTGACAAGAGGCTTTGACCTGTCGAGAGCATCTTCATTCGGGGCTTTCTCATCGTCAGAGATGGGAAGGTCCTCTTGTGGTTCTGCTTTTTTATGACGTCGGTCGTCGCGATGTCTGTGTCGTGGTCGATGTTGGTCGTCTTCATCATCGTCGCGTGAATGTCGCGATCGCTTATGTCTATGACCGTCGCCTTCATCGTCGCGGTGACGGCCATGTCGGTGCCTGTCTTTGTCCTTGTCCTTTTCCGATTCGTGACGATGATGTCTATGTTTGCGATGACGCTTTTCCCCGTGATCGTGTTCTGTACGTTCCCGCGCTGCTTTCTCAGCGGCTAGTGTCTTTTCGAACTCGTCAAGGCCGTCCATTGTGTAGGTGGTAGAGATTGCGCGAGAGGGTTTGAATTGTTGAAGGGTTCAAGTGGGAGAAGAGAGCTCGAGAATGGAGCTGGCCAGTTACGTCAGGTCGGGAAAAGCCAAATGTGGGGCTCATATTAACTACGGAGTACGGATAGAGCTTAAAAAGCAATTGAAAACCTCCAATTGAGTAACTATGTACCCAATTAGTTACCCTATCGCGGCTTAGAGAGATAGAGCAACGTCTTATTCAAAATATTCTATCTAATTTTTCATTTTGTAATTCGAATACTTGAGTTAGTAAGGGCCTAGATATCTTGAATACTCTTTTCTGCTCCAGATAAAGAGCCGTGCCGGTAAAAGTAAAACAACTCGCCTATCAATGATCAATCGCACATAGTCTCCAATATTGATGATGTCCCAGCCAATACAGCCAGTATGTTGGCACTGAAGCCGACAGGTCATCTTAACGTACTTCTGCTTCAACATTGATCATGGAAAAATCGTACGACGATCGTCCTAGTCAAGACCTAATCAAGCTCTCTACAGCTGTTGGTTGACTTCATGAACCAACACGTTACACTGGCGAGCCTTTGCAGAAAAAACATTTTAGCCTGTTGGCTAGGGGCTCCTCTCAACAGCGTCTGAACGACAAGGGTCCATGTTCTCGCCGTTCTTCTATATAGTATATACTCCCCCCTCGCTCTCGTGATTGATTCTTCTGAGACTCTCTCTTTCTCTTTTAAAAACATTTACTTTTTGATATTATCATCATGGCGAGCCAAGCTACCGGAGAGAGCACATCGCCCAAAGCGGTACCGCCTACATCTCCGTCCACAGAGTCTCCGCCGAGAGCTCCTCAGCCCCACGATGTGCTGATCCCGGCAGATGATTCGGATGTATGTCCCAAAGCTTTTGTCTCACACTGACATCTGACTTACTTATTTGTAGCACGGCTCTCAGGGCGAAGCTGACTCTTCCTTGGAGTCTGATGCGTAAGTGACCTTCGGGTACTCAATGTCTCTGCTAACTGGCTTTGCAGAGATAGCTCCACTGCCTCTGTGTCTGCCAGTATTCTGGAGTACCGTCGGTGTGAAGGACGTACCTATCACAGCGACAAGTTCGCTACGAACTACCTCTTCCCCAATGACGATCAACAGGTAGAGTCCATGGACTTGGGGTGAGGCATCATATCCCTAGGCATGACGATGGTTCTAATCCAGAAGGTAGCCATCATTATCTGACCATTTTGTTGGATGATGAACTATTTCTCGCCCCTTTAAAGACCGACAAACTACAGGTAATGCGCACTTACATACTACTTATATCAAATGAAGCTCATGGTTTGATGTGCAGAACGTTCTCGATGTTGGGACCGGCAGTGGTATGTTGCCAACTATCTTTGCATTGTTCATTGACTAACACTTTAGCAAGGTGTGTGGGCAATGTAAGGCAGTCCAACGCAGCTGACTGAGTGAAACAAATGCTCACACGATCTAGCGAGTTCGCTGACCGATATCCCAACACCGAAGTCGTTGGCATCGACCTCTCTCCCTGCCAACCCCAGTGGGTTCCCCCGAACGTGCGCTTCCTGATCGACGATGCAACCCAGTCCTGGACCTGGGACGACAACCATTTCGACTTCATCCACCTGAGATATCTCTTCGGAGCCATTAAGGACTGGGGAGCTCTGTTCAAGGAGGCGTATCGCTGCTGTGCCCCTGGAGGCTGGGTGCAGACTGGCGAGCCCGATGTCACATTCCGCAGTGACGATGGGTCTATCGACTCGGAGCCTATCTTCGACACTACCAAAAAGTTGTTTGAAGAAGGTGGTAAGATTGTGGGTAGTTCGTTCTACGTGCACGATATTCAGGAGAAGGCTTTCAACGAGGCTGGCTTTGTCGAGACCAAGACAGTAGACTACAAGGTAAGTCATGTCTGAAATCTCGCAACTACCTGCTGATGTTTGTTCCATGTAGTATCCTATTGGTGGCTGGGCCAAAGACCCCAAGCTGGCCGATGTTGGGCGTTTTGCTAAGCTTACGATCGAGAATGACCTCGAAGGTAAGATACACCACCGCTGAAGTACGGAGCGAGCAATTGCTTACATGTGCTGCAGGCTATACTCTCATGATGTGGCACGAGGTTGTCAAATGGCCCAAGGAAGACTATCACCTCTTCCTTATGAGCCTGCGTAAGGCTATAAGAGACCCAAAGATACATAGCTATATGGTTATGCGCTACATATACGGACGCAAGCCAGAGTGATGGGGAGCTTAATGAAGGGCGCAAGCTGTCCGTGTTTGAAAAGAATAGTCTATATGTTACCTAAGACGAGACTTAGACAAGTAAGGACTGAACAGGCCGTGACTTCTCTCATCATTTGAATGTTCAATCTAGTCTTAGCGATATTTTTACAACTAAAACAGCTTTTCAGGCGAGGATTTATATGTGGTCCGAATACAAAAAGACATCACTGATAATGATATATAGCAGTAATTAAACACCGATGATCGGCTCTAGCACTATTCTAGTCATTTTTAAAACCCTAGCTCCAACGCCGTGGCTTTTGTATACGTCTCCCAGTGCGTACACTCATGTAAATGTCCCAATATATACGACCCCAAGGTCTAAACGATATAGATGAAGCAGAATCCCGTATAATAAACACAACAAAACTTCTAACACAGAAGCCTATACAGCTTCTTCCACATGGGCCATCCTAGGCGTTCTTCGCGCTCCTGCTCAGTCATGATGTGGATACGAAAGTATCGTCGTCCAGTCTCAACATCCATCTCATCGACACGCACAATCTTTGTGTTGTACCATAGCTTGTGGCAGCCGTAGAACAGGAGAACAATAGGGATGGCCATGACACGCAGGAAGAAGTTCTTGGCGAGCCCAGAAGGGCTGGTGTCCATACCGGGCTCGTGGACCGGCGAGACGGCGACCCAGATCTGGGAAACAAGGACGAGCATGTAGCCAGCAAAGGCGAACCAGGCACCTCCGGAGCCGACGTGAGACTTGAAGGGTAGCTGCTCATGCGTATGCGCCGTGTAAGCCCAGGCCTTGCGGAAGCGGATGTAGCAGAGACAGATACTGGCCCAGGTGAAGAGAGTGCTGAGGGCGCTGATGGAGAGCAACCAGTTGAAGATGGTGTCATGGAAGCTCAAATCAGCCAGGAAGGCGAGTAGGCCAATGCAGGATGCGAACAAGATAGCCATCAAAGGACGACCTTGCTTGTCGACGTAGGCAAAGATGTGGGGTGCGTGAGACTGCTCGGCCAAGGCGGCGAGGGTTCGTGAAGAGCCGAAGACGGCTGAGTTACCGACGCTGATGACAGCGACAAGGATGATGGCGTTCATAACACTGGGGAGGATCGTGGTGCCGGCCTTTTCAATGGCAATGACAAAGGGACTAGCGGTGGCATCGGCGACACTAGAGCCGCCCATCAAGCGCTCATCGTTTGACGGCACGAGCAGGCCGACGAGCATGAGGGCGACAATGTAGAAGATGGTGATACGCCAAAAGACCTGCTTTATAGCGGTGGGAAGAGACTTGCGAGGGTTTGCTGTCTCGGCAGCGGCGAGACCGATGAGTTCTGTACCCGTGAAGGAGAAGCAAGAGGTTACAAGAACACTGCAGAAGCCCTTGAAGCCGTTGTTGAAGGGTCCGGGGTTGCGCCAGTACATGCCACCGATGTAACCGCTCTCGGGCTCCCCGCCGATGTTGATGACGATGGCGAGCAGGCTGCTTCACGTTAGACATATGGGGACTGTGAAGCAGCAGAGGGGGTGGTACGCACATGAAGCCGACGACAGCGGTGACCTTGATGATGGAAAAGACGAATTCTGCTTCGCCGTAGGCCTTTACGCCGAAGAGGTTGATGATGACGATGGCGAGGAGGAAGACGGCGATAAAGATGGATTTGCTGAGGTCTTCGTTCCAATATGAGATTGTGAATGCGCCAGCGATTATCTCAAGGGGTAGGATGAATAGCCATTGGAGACAGTAGCTGAGATGGTCAGTTAACAAAAAGCCTTGTCGAGGATAAATAGAGGTCGAGCCTACTTCCAGCCCATGGCAAAGCCCCACGAAGGATCTAGAAAACGAGTTGAAAAGGCGGAAAAGGAGCCAGCGATGGGAAATACGACACAGAGCTCGCCGAGGGACTGCATTGTACAGTACTGCATGGCTCCTATGATGAGGTACGAGATGAGGACGCTGGCTGGACCGCCTCTATATAGAGAAGCGCCCGAGGCAACAAAGAGACCGGTTCCTACGCACTTGGGTTAGCGACAATATTAATCTACCAATCAAGAGATTCTACATTGTTTTGACCAGAAATACACCAGGTTGATCGAAGCCGAGATATGCCGGACGGATCCAACTCACCAATAGCACCACCAAAGGCAATCATCTGGAGATGCCTCCCCTTCAACTCCCTCGCCAAGGCCGTGTTCGCCGTCTTGGCGTTCGCAGCTCTTATATCGTAATGCCTCTCTCCCACGGGCACAGTCGACGGCGCCGTCGGCTGATACACCCCGTCGCGGCTGTTCATGGGCCTCCGCTCGGCGCGACGGAAGCCGTCCATCCAGTCCGTCGGCTCCTTTGACGGCGGAGGCTGCCTGGCCGAGATATTCCACGAGGTGCCTTGGTCGTCGCCGCCGGAGCCGCTGTTGAGATCCTTCATCTCGACGACATCTACGTCGCGCGTGAGGACGATGTCGCCCTTCATGGTGGTGGGCGGGCGCGCGTGGTTTTTTTTTTTTAAAATGGGTGGTGGGGAGGAAAGAAAAGCAGGGAATAATAATATGGGGATTCTGGAGTAGGTAAACGTTGAAACGAGGCGGAGGAGGAGGATTGATCAATCCCGAGACTCGGCAGATGATGGATGTGCAGGTGGGATGTAGATCAATTGGATAGTTAAGACGTCACGGAAACCCCCAAGACGGCTTCGAGAAGGCTTCTGGAAGAGTTCCGAGTTTGGGGGCGTGGCGATGGTACAGTAGTTAGCTGATAGTCGAGGAAGATAGGTAGGTGGTGCAGAGTGTCAAAAGGAAGACATGGACAGCGGAATTAATATGATAACTATGGAGATAGAAATAATTCGAGAAAGGAGGACGTGATACAGTGAAATAGCTACTAACTAACCAAGTTAATCATAAGGAGTTATCACCTCAGACGCTCAGCTCATGGCTCTAGCGTACCTAGAGTGGCTATGGCGTCTTTTCTCCCGCGACAACTGTTTCTAATAGATCCACGCAGATAGTGATACTTAGATCCCTGCTGGTGGTCTCGGCCCAAGACCAGAGGCTCAAATAGGGAGGTGCTTCTCGTCTCGACATGAAGCCCATCCACGATACGACCGACATCTCTCAGCTGAAGAGGCAAAAAAAAAAAAAAGGGGTAGAGACAGTTAGTCCCGCGGGGAGCAGGGACCGTGAATCCACACTCCCCGGGTTTCCCTGAAGCCGTTCGTGAGAGGGGCCGGCCGTTACGTACATTTATTGGGGTTGGGGGCTCCATCGCGGAGAGTTTCCACCCACCGCTAGACGAGGATCAACGGGCAAGACTGCATTCACATGGGGTCCAACGGGCGCGGCCCGAGTTGGGGAGAGGATGATGAATGGGGAATGTCTCGCTGCTTTGCGGGGATGGTGTTTTGTCTGCGACGCTGTGTCTCACATGGCTCTTGACGACCACAGTACACCGTGTTTTTATTTGTGATGTGTCAGAGAAAGTCGTCATGTTATTGATATGGTCGTCTCAAGTACAGAAAGGTTTGTTACAAGAATGAAGTAAAGTATTCTCCCATCATTACGCCCTCAAACCTCCCCCCTGGGCGTTGCCCACAATCATGGCCGACGGCGGCCGGCAGGGAACCTCGTTTCTCGGAATCTCCACAGAGTCTTGCAGCTGATCCCGCGTGATCAGCGAGTCCTGGCTCTGCGTCGGGCTCACCCGTCGCTCGGCCGACTTTCGCATATCATCCTCCTTGGGTATGGAGTCGGCCGTCATATGCGACGCCGCGCTTCCCTCCCAGATGCCCTCAGTTGTCTTGACGGGCCGTCCGTTCTCGTCCTCGTCCTCCCAGTTGCTGTGCGCCGTCCGTGTAAGCCTGGTCGGCTGCGACTGTGAGCGCGAGTTGGAGTACTCGTAGCTGTGAGAGCCCTTGAACTTCCTGCGCTTCACGCCGCGGTCGCGCAGGAATGAGCCCAGCGCGACCGTGTTGCCGACGGCCGTGGCCGCGAGGATCTCGACCGACGCCCACATGCTGCGCACCACCTGGCTGCCCTGCGCCTGGATGATGCGGGGCATGCGGTAGAGCGTGATGCCGACGGTGAGGAGGCCCAGGCTGAAGAGCAGGATGAGGAGCATCTTGCGTTTCCTGGCGATCTGCGTCGACAGGATAATAGGGATGGGGAACGCGATCAACATGAGGTCCGTAATGACATTGCAGACGCCCATGGTGAGCATCTGCGCAAAGCCCTGCCTACATCTGGCCCCGGGGTCGGGCTTGACCTGCCAGTAATGGGAGAAGGGCTGGCATTCGGCCAGGTCGCTGATAAGGACGGCGAGAAATGTGGCACCGAGAATGACACGCATGGCGATGATCATGATGGCGTGCGATCTACGTCTGGTTGCGCCGGCCAGACGCTCAAAGAACTCGAGTGTGGTGAGCTTGAGGATCCATAGTCTGGCCATGTTAGCGATGATCCAAGATATATATACAACGACGACACATACGTAGCTGCGTAGAATACCCGGCTGGCCATTACCATGCGACTACCCACGATCCTCTTTGCCATCTCTTCACCCCCGAGGTCGACACCGTCAAGATTTACATTGTTTGTTCCATAACGAAGAGCGAAGTGCACACAGACAGCCCGCAGAAGTAGCGGGATCAGTGCCCCTGCTACAATCTTGTCCTCGAGCAGAAGCTTCTCGACTCGCACGTAACGTCCCGACATGCGGATGAGGATGATGGCCATGCAAAAGACAGTGACCCACCATGATACCAGCAGCGTCGGTTTGTCCTGGTGGAAGGGCCGCAGCTTGGGTGCTTCTGAGTACAACGACATGATGGGGAGTCGGGTAGGCGATATGCCCACCGTCTAAGTAAAATGTCGAGGAGCCAGTGATGGACGAAGTCGAAGCAAAACAGTAATGTTGTCCAAGCAGGGTCAGCAAAAGCAGGACCGAAGAAAAGACTGGAGTAACAGAACGTGACACTTGAAAAGGATGTGAACTTCAAAACTTCTCACATCGAAAGATGCGAGACGTTGATGGGTAAGTCATCCGGATCAGCGTGCAAGCCAGGGAAAGCAGTCGATAGTAGCTTATCAGAAACCGACAAGGCAGGGAATGCCCCTGGTCAAGAGCCCAGACGCAGCAGCCACGAGTTGGAGGGTAAGACAGAAGCACAGAAGCACAGCTTTCACTCGAGCCATCTTCGTTATGGCTGCATGCTGCACGTCAAGACAGCGCCTGAGACTCGGAATAAAACCGCCATCAGGGGCAGGGCCAGGGAGCTTACGAGGCTCAGCAGATGGCGCAGCGGCGTCCTGTATAGAAAGCCTTGCAAACGTCTGGGTCTGCGGAGGTCGAATTGAGAACCGATAGTTGTCTAGCTGTTACCGGCAGCTCATGCAAGTGCTGTATAAATCATATCATCGGGGATGCATGTGCGTTGCGTGCCGTTTGCCCAATCGAGCTTGGAGAGTGTCCAAGTGGCGCTCACAAGGATCCGGGTTCGATGTGTGTGATGGGTCGGTCTGTGGCAGAACAAGACATGAGCTGAGGTCTCTACTCCAAGACGGTAGGTGTGAGATGAGAGGGGAAAGACGGCTCTTGTTGCGTAATCTCAGGGACTAGTTAGTTAGAGAAAGTTACCTGCCAGTTCAAGAAGGTCCAAAGTGAATGGGTTGCCAGTGGCGGCAGGGGATAATCGTTAGTCAGGTCTTGTATGGGGGACGTGGAGTCTATCATATTCAGCTGGGGCGTTGGAGTGAGTGACAGCTCGTCACTGATTTTGATCCACCTAGTTCTTACAGCCAGCTAGAAGGGTATCGCATAGTTTCTAGCGTTGAATATTGTGGCTATCGTTCAACACTTGGCCACAGTCAAGTAAAAGCTCATCCGCAGTGTCATATTGGCCATTCCAGCAACCTTGAATAATTGAGCCGCCATAGAGGTTTCTGACCGTAGGGAACTCGCCCTTTTTAAAGAGTTCATTAACCCTGCACCGATACGAAGGGAGCTTATCTCCGTCAACCCAGTGCGGCCAGTGGCACGACATGATCGTGTAGAAGACAGAACCCAGGCTCAATATATCGGTTGCTTCTGTGGACTCGAACGTCTTGCGAGGGTCGAAGAAACCGGGGTCAGGGAGGTTGAGGCCGACTAGCTTCCCACAAGTTGAACCTCCAAAGTCGCAGAGACGGGGGTCAATCCGGCCATCGGGTTAGTCGTATGTGCTCTAGATACTCTCACAACCGTGTTCTAAAGGTATCAACTCAAGATCTTCTTTGTAAGTCGTGAGCGGTTCGATTGACACTCCCGTCATCTATCGTCCTCATCTTCAGCGATCCAGTATATCTCCGCCTCGGCGATACACGTCCTTGCTGGAATCGTGACCGCGATCGGAAACCCGCCATAGTCAGGGTCCTCGTTTGGCATCATGGCGAATTCGCCGCTCCTCGTCTCATCCCCATTAAGTACCCTTAGCGTCTGAAGCTTGCCGTTAGAGTCGACTTCCTTTTCCTCCACCCGCAAGATCCCGGTGAATGTTGCCCCCTTACGCACACTCTTGAAGCGAGCAAGGAAACCTCGGCCTACCAACAGGAACTTGGCACTGCCGAGGTGAATCACGATTCCACCGCCGGGACCAGACTTGCCAAACACGAAGCATCGCGCGACTGTCACTTCAATGTCTTCAAAGAGGTGAGTCCAGCGTTCAGGCACTTTATCACTGGGTTCCTCGTCAAAGAAGAACCCGAAACGGTCCTTGGGCGCAGCATTGAGCAGATACGACGAGGTCTGAGCAAGGAGCTTGAACTCGCGCCCTATCTCTTCAGGACCCGTGTCAATACCAAAGGGGCTGGCCCCAAGAGCACCGTACGTCGCATACGCCAGCCACACACGTCGCGCGCCCTTTGCATCCCTTCGCTGCTCGGGAATGAAGAGCGGGTTTCCTTGCTCTGTGAAGTCCCGACACACCCATTCGTAGTCGTGAAGGTACACGTCCGGTGACAGAAAATCAAGAGCCGGGGCGTTGTGTCTCCAGATATCGAAGACTTGGGGACAAGGACCTCCGGACGGGTAGACACCAGGCTCGGAACCTCCCCCAGCGACCGCGGGAACTCCTCTCATATCAAGCTGTGCAGGCTCGTCGTAGCTGAGCCAGTTGTTTGTGTACAAGGGAATTGGGTACTGCGCCTTTCCAGCCGCGGCGACTGTGCCCACGAAAGAGGAGATGTGATACGCCATAAAGGCCTCGTTCGCGGCGTGCCCAGCACCAAAGGCCTCGTTCCAGGAGTGCGAACCAGACTTGGGTACGTTGGGGAAGCGCTTCTTGAATCGCGAATGGGTGTTTGACTTGGCGATATTCTCCAGCAACTGGCTGGGAACGAGGTTGGTGAATGCTTCCTCGGCCCTAAGTGACCGATCTCGAGAGTCCCCCAATAACCCTGGTTCGTTTTCGACTTGCACCATAAGTACGGTACTGTGGTCAGAGTCAACCTCTGCGAGGTGTCGCATGAGAGCAGCAAAGGCATTTGAATCTGCTTTGCAAGCTTCCTTGAGCGGCGCGATCATCTCCAAGGTCCGCTTGACGCCACCAGCCTCGAGAACCTGGGCACGAGGAAACCTCTTGGGGTCTTTCTTGACCCATCCAGGAGCGTAAGTGGACATTCCATTCTTATAAGCTCCAAACCAAAGCAGAACAAGATGCATTTCATTCTCACGGGCGCCTGAGAGGACTTTGTCGAGCTCGCGAAAGTCGAAGTTGCCCTCTTGCGGCTCAATGGTCTCCCATGTAACGGGTCCAAGTAGAGTGTTGATAGAATTCGCTTTCATCTTTGGCCAGACCTCGCTCATGTACTTGGCAGAGCTCAGCGACGAGTTCTGCAGCTCACCGGGAAGCATGAGAAAGGGCTTGCCTTTGACGAACAGCTGGGTCTGGCCATTGTCTAATCGGCGAAGATGGGGACGATATAGAGTTGGTTGCGTAGCCATCATGCTGATTCAGAGATTAATGGCGCGTTACTCATGATATGAAGAGTGGTTGGTGGTGGTGACGAGATGCGGGAGCACCTGATGATTGAAGGGACATTGAGAGCCATAAGTTCAAGGACAGACTAAGGTGCCGCTGCGACGATCATCTGATCCAATGCCATGCGAGACTTCAATTGGTCTAAGGAGGTCGTATCAGCGACAGCGCTGAAGTTGATGTCGGGAAACGAGGGGATTCCCCCGCCTGGGGAATGAATAGCCTGAACAGCACAGACTTTAACCATACCAATCATCTCAAGACAAGCACTGTAGATCGCACAGCTACTCTGGCAAGAGTTTAGTCTCGGTCTGCTACTAACCAGAAGAGTGATCTCGTAAGTTAACCTGTAGTTAAGTACTAACTAGTTAACGTTGGGGCACTGAGCGTGGGCGAAGCAGTCTGTGATTCCCTCAGTGTTGTTTCATGACGTTGAGGCCTAACTCGATATGCAGTGTCTCATTGATAAAGACTTTAGAGAGTTGTGGACAGACTCCGAGTATTTAGATAAAAGTGATCTTCCTGGAGCCAACGAACCACAGTGGCACGTGTCTGTATACGTGTTTTCGTTTTAGACAAAGCGCAATGTAGACTTGAGTATTCCTACAGTGGCATTATATTGTGTCTTTCTCACAAGCTCGAAATAGACTTTACTCTACGAGTGTACGTCTTTACGCATTTACAAAGGAGCTCACGCTGCAGTAAATACTGATGAATCTGGAAACCGGAGCATGGCGTTCTTCAAAAGCCTTTCTGTTCCTTGGTTTCGCAACTTTCACGTTTTGTGTGGTATAGTTCCTGTTGCTTCGGTAGAATGGAACTTGTGACGATGTAAAATCCATCCATGCTAAGATAAATACATAAGTCCTTACAGGCGATAAGGAATGAAAGGTTCCCTGTTCGTAACATTTTATTTCTCTGATGAACAAGAGGATATGATTATTTTATAGCGAGCCTTTGCAGATAAGTAAATATTGCTTCCGAAGCTGCAGAGCCAGAATCATACACGGGTACTCCCATTGTAAGGCTAAGAATGACCGATAGTCACTTGATTAATCACTAACATAAAGACGACATCCATATCAAGAGACCATGAGGTCAGCTGTTAGTGCTATAGTGCGTTGGCATTCAAAGCATCGTGCATACTTTTACGTTTTTCTTCACTTCTATAGATCCCACGGATGATGCTCGCTCAATACTGAGGTGTTTCCGGCCATAAAGTACAGATATGTAAGAATGAATTTATGAAGTAGACATTAGCCAGCCTGATGCTGTTATCTGGCATCGACCCAATCGGCCTCCTGTAGACTTTCTTGATGTATTAGGGCTCACCAGAGGAGTCCCTTTGTCTGCTCCCTAGCGCTCAGGCGATGGTTCTTCATCAACAAGATCCATGCAACTGGTCCGGCGAGCGCCGCCAGAGATGCAATAATCATCACCTTCTGCGTCTCACCGTATGCTCTAACAATAGCCTCTCGCTCGGGGCTTCCCCACGGAAATGCCAGCTGCTGGGTGATGTCTCCATAGATGAGCAGAGCATCCGCCTGCAGCTCCTCAGGCAGGTACTTGGCGAGCTTGCTGGGCATCAAGTTGGTCCAGATAGCACCGCTGATGGACTGTCCGATCGCGCCGCCAACACTGGTCACCAGGCTGAGCAAGGCTAGACCAACGGCGACATCCCTGTGGGGAACGGAGGCCATGACGGCGATCTGTTCGATCATGACGAATGTGCCTCCGGCGATAGAGCCCAGAACTTCGCACATGATGACAAAGACAACCGATGTATCAGGCATACGGAACTTGATCATCAAGCCAGTCGCCAGGATCTGCAGCGGAAGCATTGCCATGGCAAGCCACTTGTATCGGTCCGTGAGACGAAGGAGACTGAATAGTTGTTAGCTACTATGCCCCAGACCGTGAATAAGTTGACAAACTCACATTCCAACAGGGATGGCCCATCCACACGAAACAATGTTGTAGATATTTGTGATGTAGCCAGCCTTGGAAACACTGAGGTTGTAGACAACCTGTAGGTACGAGGAGAATTGAAGCTTGTAGCAGCTTTGGGTCGTTAGTTCATGTCGACTGCAAGAGAAGGCTTAGGGAAGCTACTCACTAGAAGCTGATCCACATGTTACCGCCAAGAAGACAGGCAACCAAAACAGTCCTGTTCTTGAAGAGCTCGAAAGGGATGAAAGACTTGGGAGCAATATACTTCTCATAGAATGGGAACGCAATAACGCAAAGGCAGCCGATGACGAGCATCACAATGACGCTAGGCTCCCTCCACTTGTGCTCCTGGTACCCAGCCAAGCTGAAGGGCAGAAGAATGAGGGAGAAGCCAGCAACGATGATGATCATACCAGCAAGGTCGAGCTCGATCACCCAGTACCTGATGCTCCCCAGCCAGGTACGGTTAACCTTCTCCCTGACCCAGAGACCCTTAACCTCAGCACGCCGGAGCTGGATCGTGAAGATGGCGATGATGGGAGCGAGAATGACGGGAATGATGATGGTGAAGGCACCGTAGCCCCATCGCCAGGTGCTTCCCTCGAGGAAAGCCTGGGCCGCAGCAGGGCCAGCAAAGGTATTGGAGATGTACGGTGTCGAGGTAAAGCCAAAAAGAATGATTCGGTTCTTGAGCGTCGTGGTATCAGCCATGAAGACGTTGAGCACGTAGCCGATACCGTTCATACCAGTCCAGAAGAATACCTGCGCGGCGGCATAAGTCTGGACGTTGTTACAGACAGCCATGAGAATAAGTGCTTAGGATTGTTTGTCAGTACAGTGGGTAGCAGCTATCAACTCCAGCAGCGCACTTACAGATCACAACGCAGAGGAGCATAATCAGGAGACCTTGGACTCGGCCGATAACGTCGATGATTCGAGCAAGTGGTAGCTTGCTAACTCCGGCGACCAAGTTGGAGACGATGCCAGTGGCGCTCATGAGGCCATGGAAACCAAAGCTGCTGACGACGTATGGGAGAAAGGCGTTCGACATTTGCTGCTGGAGGGAGTCGGTGAAAAAGACGAGCCAGATGCTAAGGCCTCCAAGTCAGCCATTGATCTCGTGGGACGTGGAAAAGGAAGATAAGATGACTTACAGCAGGTAGGCAGCGATAAGCCACGGCTTGGTCCAAGTTTGGGTCAGGGCCTGCATCTTCTCAATACCTCTTAAACCACCAGTGTTGGAGTCGACATCGCTATCGCTGTGTTTCTCCTCATCCTGTGGGTGAATCTGGTCGTTAACCACAGTCAGGTCCTTCTCCGTGGCTGCTTTGGGGCCGGACTCAACCTCGTCTTGATGAGCCATCTTTCCGAGCCTTTCCTTGCCGCAGAAGATGCGAGGGATGCGAGGAAAGGATAAGAGCCCTACCGGGACGAGAAACGGGGGATTTATATCCTCCGGATGCCAATGTAACGTGCCCCCAGGACTCCCTTGTCAATCCTTGCCCTACATACCCTCTCGTCTTCTTGGTAGCATCGGTGCTACTCGCTAGTTAGGACATGGTCGAATCGAAAATACAGAGCAGTATTACCGCGCACTCCGGTCTGTGGTTCGAGGCTCCCTTGGGTGGAGCTTCGCTTGAGGGCCCAGCGCTGATTGATAAGATATGATTGGTATCGTCGTGCGTTTGAGGATACTGATCCTTGAAGCCAAGGCCCTTGGCGGTCATAGCAGCCCACGATGTCGGGATATGGATCATGAAGGTGCTTGTCTGGTGCTTCCTCGGTGCTTGGCATAGTATGATTCTTGCCAGGCTGCAAAGGGAAATGTGATCCGCTAGTTGATAAAGGGACTGTCTAGCTATGGCGTCCTCATTACTCTGTACTGATTTGGTCCGTTTAGTCAACCCATAACTAGGACCCTTGGCATATCCTTTCTTGGCTTAAAATCCCCGAGACGGTGGACAAGCCTGGCCAAGTCTGCAGGACTTCGGGATAGCCTTGTCTGGACTCTGGAGGCTTAGGTACATAGAACAATGCATAACTGAAGCTTCTCATCGCTGAGATCATGAGTATCTAGGTGACGGGTTCCATAACCATGAGTAAGGCTCAGATGGCACGGTCTCTTCTGTTGTGCAGTTGTTCTTTACAATGAGTCTGCAGCTTCAACTAATTACAGTAGGTAATCAACCCGATCTCTTGATGGTTCCCTCAGGGTCCACCCCTGCAAGACACCATCGAAAATTTCCTTCCGCCAAGCTTAAAGTAAGCGTAAGCGTAGGTATGTAATACTCCGTATCTCTCCGTGATATAGTTAAGAGGTCTGTGCTCCGATCATAATCTTATCTCATCATCGGATTCTTTTCTAAAACGTCGGGGGTTGGCCCGATGAAGCTCAACATGGACCCATGTCGTTGGTCAGCGATTGAAGGCGCTTTAAAGTTAATCAGGGTGTCGTCAAAGGTGATGGAACTCATAGAGAGTGAGGTAAAGCAATGTCACCATAGTAGGTAAAAGGCCTTCCTGGTGTAGGCGGTCTCGCAGAATCAGGCCTTCAAGTACTGCGAAACCTCCACATACCCAATGCCAATGTCACAAGCATATTAGTATGCCTGATTATCTCTCTAGCACATTCCATTCCCTGTTTCGAGCACTCGATAAACTCGGGATGTGTTGACAAGTTAAAAAGACATAGCTCTGCTGAGCCAGGCTTGGTGTTTACAAGCCCATGTTTCCATGGCACATCTCTGCAATCGCTGTCGATTATAATGTAGTGCCCAGCGGCAAACGCGGCAGGTTCTAGTAAAGATCGGGAATTGACGGACGTCGGAATGTGGGCGGGAATAATTGACTATCCCGGTAAGCAGGGTCCAATTAAGCTCTTCTGGCTTTACAAGTCGGGTACGGAGTACGTATAATTATCACTCTCTAAGGGCTCTGATTCTCTCCTTGAAAGCTGCTATGCGAGTTGATGCTGTAGATCAGTTTCATGTCTTCAGAAAGATCAGTAGCTAGTCAATGTTAATGGAGAACGAATACTGCTTGCGTTGGTCACGGTCAATGTGCTTTCTCGAAAACACTTGTCCTTTACCAATACCATCAACCTATGATTACTTGGAGGGAAGACGTCAACCATTCCTTGTCCATGTTGATAGGCCACTCAGTGATCCCTTCAGAAGTACAGTGCCACTGGCTCTCACTAAATAAGCTCTGCCTGCTATAAGCCATGCCTTTTCCTGAGAGACATGATGGTAGCCACATGCTTCGCCAGACTTTTGGTGGTGGTTGGTGAGAAGTGAAAGCAGTGGGAGGTGACCAAAGTTGACGGCTCAACGTGCAAAAGCCAAGCTTGTACTGGTGGAGTAAGATATTGGGTTTTCTTGCCACAGAGGAACCAGTCACGAAAAAAAGTTTGCGAGAAGTAATACATATGTGCCGAAATGCCTATCTTGGTATTCTTGTAAGTTCCATGTAGATTGTAGAAGGGCTTTAAGGATAAGAAACAGCCGCACACGATGCCTGCGCTAATCGATAATTTATAAAGATTCACTTGACCCAAGAGAGTGGCTCAGGGCTAACCACAACTACAGGAATACATGTATTGAGCAGAGAATGTGTGTATCTCTTGGTATTTGTGAAGTAGATACCTGTGATAGCGTTATCCATGTTCCACTCGATTGTCAGTAAGTCCATCTCAAGCCGAGAGCCCCTCAAGCAAGGAAGCCAAAGCGTCTGGATAGGCACATATGAAGGCTCTTATCTCTTCCCAACCGTGCATCATGCTAGAATTTGATTTCTTCAAACCGGTTATAAGTTACGCGGACGTCAAAATAAAGATTGTGGATAGATGTCGTGCGTGCCCCCCATGACGATAGCTGCATCGGCCGTCAAGACGCGCGTCCTGCACGAATGACGCAATTCCGAGACGCAAACATCGCGACATCTTGGATGGTCTCTCAAGAACGCCAGTTGCATATGGATGCATGGATCGTCAGGGGTTTCCGGGAGTTGCTGCAGGTGGCAGATGGCGCAACCTGCGCACCTAAGGCAACTACCCGTTGTACACCACCTTTATAAGTGCTATCGAATCAGGAGAACTAACTAGGGGTTTTCGACAGCTCGGTGGTGTGGTGTACCGGTGTTCCTTGAGTCTTGGGAATACCGATATACCGAGGGATCCCTGGGATATGGGGTGACGTTGTCAAACATAGAGTATGTAAATCAGTTATATTAGGAACGTCCTTGTGGGCAATTAAGTATGCCACATCGCAAAAAATACACTGTTTCCAAACTAATGAAAGCTCCTCATACGCAGCAAAGCTTATCTCGGCTGAGTCACTATGCTTCGTTGCTCGCTCCGGGTCTTGATAGGAGGATTAGCGGTGACCCCATGAGGGAATCTTCATAGAAGGCCGCATCTCTTCGCTATTCCCAATCCATATCATCCCCCATCTCATGCAGGTCGCTACGTCCTGACACGATAAGATGGACGGCTTGGATAGACTCTCTTCCTCTCACTAATTGGGGAATGAGTGATGCTCAAGGGGGCCCTAAATAGTGCATTATGGATTAAGATACAGACTATGGTTTTGAACTTTAGGGTTGTATAGCAGATAGAGAATCATTCCGAGAGCAAGCGATAGGGTAGATCGTGCTACTCTAAACCTCGTGTCGAAGCTGAGGTTTTCACCACTCAAAATACCCAAGCCAGCGTGAAACAAGTTCAGTTTGTTGAGTCAGTAGGGATCAGGACATAAGAAACAAAAACCATCAGATGATCAGAAGCAGTTGAACAGCCCTCAAACACGGGATTTAGGTGATCTCGCTCTTCAACCATAAGGAGAACTCAGAAAATACAACCGTCCAAAGATCGGTGGTCACGCAAAATCGTAGCCGGACAGGTTTCTGGCAATAATGGCTACTCTCTTTCATCAAGACGGTTAACTAAATTGTTCATTTATATGGCTATCTCGATGTCACTACTTTGACGCTTCATAAGTTACTTCACAGGGAAGGATGCAACAAGATGTGCTAAATCCAGGACAACAATGAATTGAGCAATTTCATGGCAGCTCCTGAACCTCTCTTTGCCCCTTACTACCAAAGTGATCGCACGTTGGTGGCCGTGATGAGAGGGCTTAGAAAGTTCCGATATGGGTCTAACTTACATTGGGAATCATCAAGATGAACCCGACAAGAGCGTCTTAACTAACTAGACCCAACTATCCTGCGGATGCAAAAGCCATTTAAACCGTCGTAACCCAACAGGATAAACGTGGGCAAACACAGGCCCTGAATGATCAACGCCATGGCTGGAACAAGCAAGCTAACGGCTCCAATTCTAGGAACGGTTCCTGATTCCTGGTTGATCTTTTCTTTGTCGACCATGGGAAAGATGCCCAATTCCCCATCAAGGAAATCAAGACGCCATGGCAACTCCGTTTTAGGACTACCGGGGGACGTTTGCCCGAGCTAGCAGTCCGTGTTGATGAGGGCACAATAGGATAAGTGGCGTGTAGCTTTCGAAGCTGTTCTAGCCCACGTCCAAAGGAGGCGTTTTCCAGAAAGCTTTCATGAACTTGTCATGGATTGACAGTTTGCACGTCAATGCTTGTCAGTTGGTGCTCAAGTTGAACTCCTGGTCTACAGGAATTACCGAGGTTCCGATATCACCAGGTTGTCAGCAAAACAGCGAAGAAACCAACATAACCTAGTGATGACTGCATCACACGTATCCAATGAATGGTAGTAACGTTGGACGTGCAGCTAAATTCAAGTTGAAAATTGTTGACTCTTGTGCTCCCAGCCTCTATGACGCCTGAGCTTGGAATTGGATCACTCGATAGTCGCGTACAGACCAAATCTTCATCTAGGCCTCACTCAAAACTCCTGATTTCTTGGGCGGCAAGTGCCACAATATTTCGTCTTACAGCCCACTGAAGCCAAGTATTACCGAAGTATTGATGCATTGCCTAACCCGATGTGACACGGTGACGAAACCAATGGACATCCGGTTGGTCGGTGTCATGATATTGCGCCGTGGCTTTCAGCTTTGTTGGACAGCGTGCAACTGGCATATTCCTGTGTGACGGCGGATTGCTGGCCTCGGTTCTGCTTAAGCATCACACCGGAACTCGGGTATCGGGCTCTAGATGCTGCAAATATCTTTTTGCTGAACGATCACTCACCAACAGGCTAATCGCACGTGGGGCTGGTGAAGAAGCGTGTCCGTAACAAGGAAGATCAAAGTGGTCCAACGTTAAAGAGGCAAATGCCACGAGAATGGGCTGATGGTCTGACCAAGCCCAGTCCGGGAGGAACTGGTGAGTATCGAAAAGAAACTTGGTTATTCAGATCTTGTTTCCCCAACGACCTAGTTAGGCAGAGCAATGCAGTGCTGATCTCGTCGAGTGCTGCTAGTCCATCATCACTGATCAGCTGACCCCGCGAGCATTCGCCAAGTCGATTAACTTATCGATCTGCCGATCAGTAGCCAAGAAAGACAAAGACCAGACCCGGCTCTCCCGCCGCCCGCCCTCGAGCTCCCCAATCGTACCTCTGCCCTGGCAACTACCGTTGGGAGTTAACGGTTGACTTATCCCAGATGATCGTCCCCCGAGCAGAGTCGGCCCTCCCCCCCGCATCCAACGGCCAACTCTAACCAAGCCCCGATCCCTGTCCCCGTGTTTGTGAATGGTTAACTGAGCTTCTCCAGGTGCTGCAGGTAAGCTCCTGTACAGTAGGGCCTGGCCAGCAAGTTCTCCCCCGCAGCATCCGTGAGGCCACTGGGTGTCTGGACGTCACGATTATCAAATGGAATCGATAGTCCAGCTTGGCATGTGGTGGATAATTATCTTCCTGGGCTCCCGATCAGTAGATATCACCGTCATGCGAAGCAGGCTACAGAACTCAAAGACTGCAGTGCAGGCGAGCTTCCCAGAAAGCTGACAACTGTGTTTCTTGTGCTCTCCAATGGGAATTGGTCAATGGCATCATAACAGCGTCTTTGATCTCCCAAGTTTAGGCTCCTTTGGGTCTCGCAGCTAAGCAGTGTGTGGCCCCCCGGCGATGGTGCGCCTCTGCCGACCCCATCAGAAGCCGTCCACTGTGATACTGACACGACCAAGAGCCCGGTGGGCCTCTCTCTCTCCTCTCGGGCCCTCGGTGGCGGAGGGAGGAGAAGCCCATGGATCATCGGAGAGGCTGAAAGGCTCCATCGGCCGTCGGAGAAGCCGGACAGTCGGAGGCGTCGTGATTGGTACCGACCCCTCAAAACGTTTCTGTGGCTGCATGCTTCAACATCTTCTATATTTGCCCTATTAGTGGCGGGAATAGTGGCAACCCCCCAGCCAGTCTTTGTGGCTGCAGGCTTTAGTCAACTACGGTACTATACATAGCATTCACCTTACCTTTAGTGTTTCACCAAGTCCCGTCCCGCGCTCGTGGATGCCTTGGACGCCAATCACTCGTTGTCTCGTATTTGATCTCCTCATGGGCCTCCCCGCTTCGTATCACAGCTCATCCCGCTCAGCTCTCCACGGAAGGGGATATGGCCCATACATTACTGTACATACGTAGGCATTGTATCAGGCTTCCCGCTCGGCAGGATCAGCTTTCAGGTATCGACGTTGATTACGGTGAAGAAGAGATACGGGCTCCGCTTCCAACACACTCCATCATGTCTGTCTCACCCACAATCTCGCTGGCCCTGGTTAGCATTGGGGAAGCGGGCGCCTCCCCCTGGGCAGTTGGGTGTTTATCAACCTTGTGTCCACTCCCTTGCATTAGCCAGCCTTATGGCCGGTTCAACCAGAGAAGATCCCCATCTAGAACAACCCAGGACACTCACTAACAAGATATCCAACGAGATCTTGCGCATCAACACCATCTGTTTCCCCAAGTGCCTGAGAGCACTGCAGCAAAGCTCGTATTCCGCCCTCGGTGTGATGCTTGCATGATTTTCAGCTGCAGCCAGAGTATCAACTGGCGTGAAGCCCTTTGCGTCACAGCTCGTCTTTTGGGCAGAAAATAGTAGCAGCTAGCTGGGATAGACCGTAGAGCTTCACCACACATATTGATATTTACGGCTTTTGCGGTCGTTGATTCATGGAGGTGACATGCATGAAGTCAACTCTAGAGGCATAATCTCAAGTTAAAATTAGCAAAAGAAGAAAAGAAAATCAAAGGTGAAGCGGTCTGCTTAATGTTGAGAGCATCGTGGCCCTTCTCATAACGCGCATCAGGTTAATCTCTCCCCTCACCTGCAAGTAAGCTCCAGCTAAGCTTGTATGATGCCCACTTACCACACGTTTGTATGTGCCGTTTTGGTTTGTCCAGAGCAACCACCTCCTGATGATCCCTGGTTCTTTGTCTCCCCTGGTCCTTGAAAGCTCGGAGACCTCTGCGTCCGGGCCAGCTTGGCATACACAGTTGAGGCGTTGTAGAAGCATGTCACACTGCAAAGATCCAAGAATGGTGACGGTCAAAGGGCAATTAGCTTTGGAACTATTGCCTTGAGCATGATACGGCCCAAAGCAGAATGAGCTGGGTTCCCTTTTGGATGCTGGTGGGACAAAAGGGTGTTCCACGAGAGGAGAGACCTTTACGAGGTGACTCGTTGAGTGTGAGGACTCGAGCATATCTACTTAAAGCCCACGATATCCAGCTGGTTTAGAACTTTTCCCTTCACTTCCAAGTCAAGACATCTTGGGCTTCTACCCGGATCACTTCCTTCTACCTTCGCTTTCTATCCTTTCGCTTTCAGCTCCATCAACTCTCGTTGATGAAGGGCACTCCAACCGCCCATCATGCATATCAAATACATCTTTGCCAACCTTGTGGCCTTGGCCATCTCTGCCAACGCCCTCCCCAGTCCCGAGAACGACAACTTCGGTCTTGAGACTCGGGATGCTGAGGGCAATCTTGTTGAGCGCGGCAGCTACAACGACTGCGGCAAGGGCGCCTCGTACCAGTACGGCGGCTGCGTCTGCGACAACAAGGCTCTCAAGTACAACGAGCACTCCAAGAAGTGCGAGTGCCCGGATGGCCTCACCTACGAGGAGTACTCCAAGAAGTGTGTGTGTCCCGAGGGCCAGGTTCTGAACTCCAAGACCAACAAGTGCGGATGCCCGGACGGTCAGGTCTATGAGCCGTACTCCAAGAAATGCAAATGCCCCGATGGACTCACCTACGATGAGAAGCACAAGAAGTGCGTCTGCCCTGAAGGCCAGACATACGACGAGTACTCCAAGAAGTGTAGATGCCCCGACGGTCTCACTTATGACGACAAGCACAAGAAGTGCGTTTGCCCTGCTGGCCAGACATACGACGAGTACTCCAAGAAGTGTAGATGTCCGGATGGCCTGACCTACAACGACAAGGACAAGAAATGTGTCTGCCCTGAAGGCCAAACCTACGATGAATACTCCAAGAAGTGCAAATGCCCCGAGGGACTCACTTATGATGATAAGCACAAGAAGTGCGTTTGCCCTACTGGTCAAACATACGACGAATACTCTAAGAAATGCAGATGTCCGGACGGCCTCACTTACAACGACAAGGACAAGAAGTGTGTTTGCCCCGAGGGACAGTCCTACGATGAGTACTCCAAGAAGTGCAAGTGTCCAGACGGCCAGATTTTCAACAAGGACAAGAAGTGCGTCTGCCCCGATGGCCAAGAATACGATCACTACTCCAAGAAGTGTAAATGCCCCGATGGTCAGGTTTTCAACAAGGACAAGAAGTGTGTCTGCCCTGACGGTCAGGAATATGATCACTACTCCAAGAAATGCAAATGTCCCGACGGTCAAGTCTTCAACAAGGAGAAGAAATGTGTCTGTCCTGACGGCCAAGAATACGATCACTACTCCAAGAAGTGCAAGTGTCCAGATGGTCAGGTCTTCGATAAGGACAAGAAATGCAAATGTCCTGATGGCCAGGTCCTAGACGCATACTCCAAGAAGTGCAAGTGCCCCGATGGCCAATACTTCAACAAGCACAGCAAGAAATGCGAGTGTCCTTATGGTCAGATCTTCGATCAATACAGCAAGAAGTGCCGCTGCCCCGATGGCCAAGTCTACGACAAGCACAGCAACAAGTGCAAGTGTCCCGACGGTCAGATCTTCGACCATTACAGCAAGAAATGCAAGTGTCCTGATGGCCAGAACTGGAACAAGCACAGCAACAAGTGCGAGTGTCCCAAGGACCAATACTTCAACAAGCACAGCAAGAAGTGTGAGTGTCCTGAGGACAAGGTCTGGGACGGCAAGCAATGCGGTTGCCCCGGCGGCCAGGTTCTTGACCACTACTCAAAGAAGTGCAAGTGTCCCGAGACCCAAGAGTGGAACAAGTGGCACAAGAAGTGCGAGTGCCCCAAGGGACAGGTCTACAACAAGTGGCACAAGAAGTGTGAGTGCCCCGAGGGCCAGGTCCTCGATCCCTACTCCAAGAAGTGCCAGTGCCCCCACGGCCTCCAGTGGGACGGCAAGAAGTGCAAGTGTCCTCACGGACAGACCTGGGATAAGTGGTCCAAGAGCTGCAAGTGCCCCAAGGACTTGAAGTGGAACGGTCACGAGTGCAAGCACGACTGCGGACACGATGCCGAGTGGAAGTACGGCGGCTGCGTCTGCAAGAACCACGGCCAGGACTACAACAAGCACACCAAGAAGTGTAGCTGCAAGGGCGGCCAGGTCTGGGACAACCACAAGAAGCAGTGTCGATGCCCCAAGGGCAAGCAGTGGAATTCGTACGCCCAACAGTGTCGTCGAGGAAGTGGCTACGGCTACTAGTAGGAGAGTTGGGGGTTGACTGAAGAAAAGGGAGCACTAAGTGACTCTAAGGAGGTAGAGAGGAGGATAGGTTGAGGTCAGATAACGTGAAGTGAGCGAGGATGGATTTTTGGGATACTTTGAACGAGGAATTGGTTTCTTCTCTTCTTGTCTCTCCTTACATAGGGCCAGAGCGACAGTCCACCATATTTTGTTTATAATTAATCGAACACTGAGGAAAGATGGTTCAGGTTTTAATCCCGACTGATCTAAGTGATAAAGTTTTCAATTAAGAGTTATTAAGGTGCCGGAGAAGTGAAGACATTAGCTTTGACTCCAGTTCAAAGTCACGATTTGCTCAGGTTTCCTTTGACTGGAGGGAAGACGCAAAGAACTTGTTAAGTACATCGATGGGTAGACTGGACAACATCACGTTCAGTTGTCTGGTCATGTTACCAATACACACCATCAACTGATAGGAGTCACTGAATGGGAAGAGCTGCCGAGTCATGTGTACTTGCTTTCGCATTTCTATGTACTATTGAGGCTTTGCCACATTTACAAAGAACAAACTTGCACTGTACAGATCCATCATTCCAACCACCACATAAAGAACCACGAGTCACTTAACGGAGCTTGGCAGCACGCTTAGCAGCTCGGAGAGCGGCACGCTTGGCCTTGCGGGCCTTGCGTCGACGAGCACAGGTATCGGGCTCGGTAGCAGGCTGCTCGGTGGCAGCAGGGGCCTCAGACCCGGCACTGCTGCCCTGCTGAACGGCGGTAGGGGCAGGGGCGGGAACAACAGAGGTCGTAGGGGCCACGACGGTGCCGTTGGAGGGAGACGAGACGGTGGGAACAAGAGTGGCAAAGGTGGGAGTTCCGCTTGCAGGGGCCTCGGAAGCAGGGGCCTTGCTGGGAGACGGAGTGTCGTCGCCGGCAGCCTCGTCGCCAGTGCAGTCACCGTCGCTGGCCTGGCCCGCCAGGTTGGCAGTGTGGTCCTCGCAGCCCTTGGGCCAGGTCTTGGGGCCAGGGGCAGTGTAGCTGGTGGGGGCAGGGTAGTAGATGTTGAGCAGGAGACCGGGCTCAGATCCCTTGTAGGCGCCGGGGAACTTGACAACGGGGGAGGGAGCAGCAGTGCCAGTGCCCTTGACGGTGATCTGGGCGCAGCCGATGTAGAACTGAGCGCCGTTCTTCTGGCCGGCACCGTGGAGTCCGACGTGCTCGGCACGCATGAGGTAGGTACCAGAGGGGAGCTCCTTGGGGAGGGTGAAGGTGAAGTTGTGGATACCCTGGTTGTTGATGTAGGTAGCCCACTGCAGACCCTCATCGGTGATCTTGCTGGTGGACAGCTCGTAGACCTTGAACCAGTCGCCATCACCGAGGTAGTCAGAACCATCGGTGCCCTGGGGGGCCTTGCTCAGGTAGACGGCGAGGGGGCCGGGGTGGCCGATGTCGTTGTTGACGGTGAAGCCGACCTCGTCACCAGCAGCGACGGCATGAGTCTTGGTCTTGGCCCGGATGTCGGCGTCGAGACCGCCGGCGTTGCAGATGATGTCCTTGGAGGTCACATCCTCGACGGGAGAGTTGGCGTTGGTGGTCTGACGAACGTACTCGTAGGGCTCGGTGGCCTTGCCGTTGACGATGAGAGCCTCGAAGTTGTAGTGGGCGAAGACACTGGGGATGGCGGCAGCAAAGGCCAGGACGGAGGAGAGAGAAGCGCGCATGGTGTCTGTTGCTTGGGGGGTGGTTTTTTTTTTGATATGAAGATATCGATAGTTTCAAAAGATAGTTTGGAAAGGATTGACGAAAGTGAAGGGCTAACCACCAGGGTTTGCAATGAATGTAATGACTCGTAGAGACGAAGAAAAGAAGGGCGCAAGCAACAGCTGCAGCGAAAGAGACCGGAACTTGGAAGTGGAAAGAATGGGATGGGGAGGAAAGAGAAGCAGGAAAGGGAAGACTGGGAGAAGTCATGTTTATATCTAGAGACTCGACAAGGCCAAGGAGATTGTAGTCACGGCGGATTTCCTTGGCTCCGTCATTCGCTTCTCGACAATTGCTGGAATTATCCATCCCTAGGCCGAGAGGAGGGGGGGGATAGACGCGATAGACACTGGGAGACCTGTTCCTGAAACTGCCTTCTCCTAGACGCCGGGGTCATCCTTCGGGCCTCGACGGTTGATGAGCCAATGCGAGAACTCTTGGACCTGCAGTTCTGCAAGGGGCCATGTTTGAGGTTTTGGCAACTCCTCTTATCCCCGTCCGTAGTGCCACGAGGCTCTTGGTGATATCCTTGTCTGTCAGTTACGCGAACCGTCTCAGAGCTCGGACGACTAGACTATTTCGGCACCTCGGCTGGCGGCTCGATGATGACTGGGGCTATACGGAAAAGCGAGGTGGGAGTTGAAGGACTTTTGTGACTTTTACTTAGATGATTTCGTCGATACAGTTCATTGTCCATGGCGGGCTGTTTCCAGTGTGAATGAAGCACATTTGCATGCTGATCTAACGTTAAATCTACAAGTCGTTCCAAAGCCTCCTCGATGGATTTGCAGGTTTTTCGCAAAACAGCCCCGAGGTTGCGGTCGCGTAGTCTTGAAGCGATTGGTGGAATCCAACTTCACAGGGGTTGTCGGAGCAAGGATCGTTTCATTGTAACAGGTGAGTGGGCCAGGAGATCAGGGCGCCAAACATCCTCTAGCCAGGGCTGGACGGAACATTGAACGGAGATGATAGTTAGTATCATGCTGTGTGATAACGTTAGATGGGAGGAGAACTTACGTCGGGGCGATTCTTCACGAGTCTCGTCAAGTCGTCGACTGGGAACTTGAGATATTGGCCGAGATATGGACATATCACCTCTCTCTAGCCTTGGCTACCATCCATTTCGATAACAAGTTACAAGAAATCTGTGATCTCAAAAGCTGATTACCTAGGGGGTTTGTTTGACATCGTGGCTAGGCTTCACCCTATTATCGTCAAAAGTCTTTTCATATCACGACGAGTCCGACGACTCTGCATTGAAGTGAATCATATCAACATTTTCCGCGAAACATCTACAGTCGTCGTTGTGAATGAAACTAATCATGGGATCATCTTCGAATGTCTTGGTTTCATAAAGCTGGTTTTCCCATGGCAGCAGGGTATCGATGATCTCACGAGCCCGCCTTGTTTCAAAACCATTCTATAATACTCTTCTGGTATTGCGATCCCGTTCTCGTTTCGTTTGACTTTCTTATCTATCCCGACTTGAGGCTTTGGGCTTTTCCTAAAAACAAATCCTATCTAATCAAAACAGCTTTGGTGTCTTGGCCCTGGATCCCCGATAGCTGGTTTGTCTGCATAGTACGACTCACGAGGTATTATTCGTAGGGGCCAGCGTACGTCAGTCCTTTCGCGACAAAGACGACGAATGGAAATGGAATTCGCATTAGTTGTCGACATAATTTCTTCCAACGCGAGAAATAGTAGTATTTGCGTCCGTTTGCATCTAAGAACTCCTTTCGTGTTTGAACTGAGGACGGTTGACCTTGACGTACTGAACACCTTTTATATCCTATCCAAGACTGAGATCTGCCTCCTGGGTCTTGCAGTATTCTGAAAGATGGTGCACCAGACACTGGTAAAGATACCGTAGACGAGAGAGTATTTTGGAAGCCAAAGCCAGGCGATGAGGCCGGTTATGGCCGGGAAGGTGAGAAATTTGAGATAGGTCTGGATGAAGGCAGAGTAAAACGCAACCTGTAGGAGAGAGCGTGAGTGTCTTTAGGAACCTGGAGTGCAAAAGACTTACCTTTGAAGATCAGGCATCTGTCGAGCTCAGCTATTCTCTCCTTCGATTGACCTCATGAGTGGTGGAGGTTAGGGTTAACACGTTTCGATTCATCGTGGCTGTACAAGGTTTCGCCAAGGCTATGATTGTCTCGAAACCTTGCAAATGTTTCTAATTTCTAATCCACTTTCAAGAGCTTGTGTGTGCTCTGGTCTCTTATAGGGATGAATAAATATGACGATCGTTGTCGAAAGTTTGACGTTGAAACAAATATTCGCGTCCCGTCTCTATATCACTGTGCTTATCAAACGATTTGTCATGATCTCAAAGAAAAGCTTTACTTTCACTTTTACCACACTAACATGGTACTATATATCTATCACTGACGGCTGAGGATGTGTTGAGATACCGTTTTAGATGAAGAAACCTGGGAAATAGGGATAAATGGGTACAGTAATCCCATATATGATATTCCCATTGCTCTACTTGGGTGAGTCTACGTGTAGGTGGTAGTCCTGCAAATTCCAAGGACTGTAGCACCAACTGGAGTATCCTCTTTCTTATTGAATTGGATCCGGGAATGTTTTACGGATGTATGGTAAGCCAGCTTTCAGCGTCACACCTACATAAAACTCATCTGCCACATCGTCGACTTGGAACGTAGCTGTAACTCAGATTCAGCAATAGGCCTGGGTGATCAGTGATAACCAGACTCAAGAAAGTGTGTTGTTCTAGACTACACTTGAGATTCACACATGAAAGGCCCAAGACTCTTATGGGATGGGTTAGAGTGAATGGCACAGTCTAGCAGCATACTTGGCTTACGGCGAGTAGTTTAGAACAACGAGAGCAACACTGATCTAGTTGAATTATCTAGGCGCTATTTTACCCCCAGTCTATTTTCAATTTAATATTGCCCTGCTGATAGTTGCTGTCATGGAAGATACTCGAGTGTGATAGCCTTGTGGAATTTCATACGCTTATCACCAACAGTGGGCAACTCTAAGATTGATATCGAATTGGCAGGATAGTGATATCATCTTCGGTTTCCTCCAACCAATACTATGAGGATAAACTAAAACTTACGACTGGTGGTTGATGGTTGGCTGTTGGCTCACAATACGATGATCAGCTGCGATGTCATCTTACTTGTTATAATCCAGATGGAGTGAGATACCGTCACATCACGACAACAAAGGTCCGGCCATGTTCCAATACCCTCCGACCACCCAGCGATGAGCTCTGGATGCAGTTACCGGCACGGTATGCAGATAAAAGTCAGTACACCATAGCTGGTTGTCGCCGGGCGAGTTGCGATGTCCTCAAGGCGCCACTTGCACTGTGACAATGAGGGGCCTCGAGATTGTCGTTGAACGTTACCCTTTCAACCCCGCGGGTGTCCAAGCATGACGTTGGAGCAACATCATCCCATCACGAGGCTTTGGGGATGACGACACAAGACACACGAGCTCAAGAGTATATTAAGGTCTCTCTGGAACCCCCGGAGCGACAGTTCGCGACCTACACCATCTCAGTCTCATCTACTCAGAGCATATTGAACACCGAAGAACACCATTCTCAAAGAACCATCTCATCACAATGGAGCAAAGAAGATCGTCGCATCCCAAGAACCCGACCGGTATCACCGACGAGGCGGCCATCGAGGGCCACGACCTCATTCACAACGCCGAGGTTGATGAGCAACATGTTAGCTAGACCCATTGCACGAGTGGTACTAGACTCATACTGACCCCGACGCAGCTCCATGGCTCTCATGCCTTGACTCAGGAGGATTCTGGGCCGAAAGAGTCCGACTCTGGCACGGGCGACAAGAAGGAATCAACATTGGACAAGGTCAAGGGAGCTCTGAACCTTGGAAAGGACTAAGTCACGACATACTCCGAAGCGCTCGGGAATGGAAGTGTGTCTCATTACTAGCTACGAGAAATGAAATTGTGAAAACACCAGTGACAACGATCACTGACAGATAACGACTTCTTCCCTAAGACTCTAAAAGCATTTATTCATGCGCTGTGGAAACGAACAATAAGAGGGTATCACGACAACAACCAAACTCCAGCCAACGCAATATACGCGTACCCTCCAGGGGCTTCAAGTGTAGCAGAAAAGAACCCCGCGGATGACGCCTGTAATCAACTAGACGCCAAAGACCAGACAGGTCGTAAACAAGATCACCAACGCCAAGGCATTCCCGCTGGGCTGCGCAAGGCCAGTCGCCCCAGCCGGCTGTCCATCCGAGGCCCTGACCTTCTCCCCAGTGGGATACCGGATATTTATCACTGGGGCATCATCCAGCTTCTCAGGAGCCCCCAGCGTGTGCGGACAGGAAGCTTGATTCGCGGCGGGGTAGTCGAGAAGGCAGGTTTCGTCGCGGCCGTTGGTACAGATCGGATCGAGAATGTTGTAGAGGACGTAGTTATTGCCAACCCAGGTATCCTCCTGGTCGAGACAGCTCGTGAGGAAGTTCATGCTGTTGGCGGCGCTGAGAGGGAGCTTGCTGCTCTTTGTGTTGATGATGCCCTTGCATTTCGATGCGTCGACGTTCTCGAACTGCATCTCGACCGGACCGCCCGCGGTCGGCTTGTCTGTGGCCGAGTGGCCAGTATAGAGATAGTTCCAGGCATCGTAGCTGACGTCGTAGGCGCCCTCGGATTGATCGACTCGGAGGAGGTGGACGTTGCGGTCTTGATAGGTGAGGGAAACGCAGATGTTGTTGCAATCGACCGAGCTGGGCCAGTAGGCAATGCGATTGGTATCGACCTGGTGGTTGTCAGCTCGATGTCTTAGTTATACCAGCATGGCCTAGGAAGAAGCGCCTACTTTACATCCCAAGACGCCTATCGACGACGAGTAGCTATCGTGGGGCGTAACCCATACGGTTCCGCTGTCGTTGTCGCGCTCGGCTACGGCGACGGTGGAGGTGGAGGAAATGATCAGCGACGGGTAGAGCAGCAAATGTCTCAGCCGCAGCATTTTCAAAGGGAGTGACGACGCCCGAGAGAGAGAGATCAGGCGGGATAACGACCGTCAAAAGCAATACAAGGAGCGACAGACGGCATCTTGCGACGAATGAATGAGGCAAAAGCAGAGAGATTGCGACCTGTGGGGGAGAAATGACGGATGATCAGGGGTCGTGTGGAGGGTTGACTAACTAAGGTTAACTTATGCTAAACCTGGAATGATGCTGCGAGAAAGACAGGGGTTACAGATGGGGACCTGTTTAGTTAGCCCCTCCATCTCGCATCATCTCTCCAGACTGAGATGTACATATGATGTAGGTGGGTTAGTATTAGGTCAAGGTCATATTAGTTACACTTGCTTGAGGTTATGTCCCTCCCCACAAGTCGCATAGTATTGCTTCCATTCGCCCATTCTCTGCCACTTAGGAAACGTCACCACACACGCACGCCCCAGTAAGGTTGGACGCGGTAGGGCTGATGGGCTCGGAACCGACACACGCGAATCACGACGAATACGAGCGTGGACCAAAGACATGTACCTCACATCCATTGTGGCGGAACATCCCCACGGGCTCTTTAGTCTCGGGACATGATCCTCTAATGGTCAAATCGTAAGACAGAGGCAGCCTCGGACTGGGTAGCACGTAGTTGTAAGTGCCGCATCAGGCCAGTCTCACAAGTATAAAGTGTTGGCATCTCTCATGATAATACCTCTGATCTTGGGCCCAGATACAACACAACAGATCAAGATTGTCCACAATGGTCTGGCTCTACCAGCTCATACTTTCGACTCTATCTCTACTGCCCACCGCCCAGGTCTGTCCTGTTGGAAAGTCGTGCAAGGCGTTCCCAGGAACCTCGGACTGGCCATCTCAACAGACATGGAGCAGTCTCAACCAGACTCTGGGAGGGAGGCTGCTTGCACCTCCTCCACCCGGGGCAGTCTGCCACCCAGGCTGGCCTACTTACGATCCGGACGCCTGTTCACAAGTTCAAGCCAACTGGAGCGTCTTTGAGTCTCATACGAACAACCCCGTCTCGGTCATAAGTGATCATTTCACAAACTGGACTTGTCTGCCCGATGAGAAACTTCCTTGCAGTGCCAGTGGCTATCCCGCCTATGTTGTCAATGCTACAGGACCAGAGCATGTGAAGCTTGGCATCGACTTCGGTGGGTAGCCCATGTTTCCAAAGTGCTTTAACTAATAGTTCAATAGCTAGAAAGCATAGTGTCAGATTGATCGTCAAGAACACCGGTCATGATTATCTAGGCCGCTCTATTGCCCCGGGGTCTTTATCCATCTGGACTCATCATTTAGACAAACTCACTTACCACAGCGATGAGTTCAAACTCGATAGCTCAGACACTGTCATTCCTGGGGATGCATTTACCGCTGGAGCTGGAGCCCAGCTTTACGACATTTACACGGCCGCAGATAAGTTCAACCTCACAGTTGTAGGCGGCGGCTCCAAGTCTGTAGGTCTAGGCGGCTATATAACCGGTGGCGGACACTCCTTGTTATCGGCGAGGTATGGTCTTGCCGCAGACCAGGTCCTCCAGATGGAGATGGTGACACCAGGGGGTGAGATCTTGACCATCAACGAGGATAATCATCCCGATCTCTTCTGGGCCATGAGAGGAGTAAGTGACTCGTCTTGGCTTATGATGGAATCCCATTGCTGATATGTTTAGGGCGGCGGATCGACCTTTGGTGTTCTTACTTCCATCACCCTCAAGGCTTACAAAACACCCAAAATCAGAACTTCAGCTTGGATGATTCTCACTGAGCCTGGCGCTGACATCTTCTACGACGTTGTCTCATACGCCTTATCCTTGTTTCCGTCATTAGAAAACGCAGGTATGTCAGGATACTCCCTGATTACTACGGGAATGGAAAATCCCTTTCCTCTGCCTGGCGCACCAAAGGAGATAGCAGGAATCTTGGGTCAGTTTGTTATCCAGGATATTGAAGATCTTGATTACGTCGATGCCGTCTGGAAGCCGATCAACGAAACAATCCAGGAACGCTGGCCTGGTCAGGTCAAGTTCATCTCTACATCTGAGCAGTATGGCTCTCTTTTAGAATGGTTCAACGTCAATTATGATCACGGCACAGCAGGAAACGGCTCTTACCTAGTTTCGAGACTACTTGACGACAAGGCTTTGACAGGAGATAACAATGCTTTACAAGATGCATTGAGAGCAGCAGTCGAGCCTCTGGGGAGCATGGGCGCCTATCTGGTCTCGGGCAAGGGAGTTCACAATGCTAAGCCGCGAGGTGGAAGCAACGCGGTGAATCCCGGATGGAGGAGGTCCTATGTTCATGCGCGTAAGTGAAGCTTCCTTGCTGCTTCTTCCACAGGCTTGTTCCTGACACTTGTCCAGTTAGTTGGCGACCGCTCACCCCCTTCAACAAGACCGACAGGGCGCAGGCAGTGGACGAGCTGGAAAAGACCTGGGAGCCAATGCGGAAGCTGACTTCAGACACGGGGGCATACATGAATGAGGTTGGTGCTTATAAGGCGTG
Organism: Fusarium staphyleae; assembly: GCA_017140175.1. Classification (NCBI taxonomy): domain Eukaryota; kingdom Fungi; phylum Ascomycota; class Sordariomycetes; order Hypocreales; family Nectriaceae; genus Fusarium; species Fusarium staphyleae. The sequence goes on from JADDON010000138.1 coordinate 117,590, forward strand.
TGTGAATTATGCTGACCTCTCAACAGGCGTTTCCTTTTGAGCCCGACTGGCAACATTCATTTTGGGGCAGCAACTATGAGAGATTGGCCTCCATCAAGAAATCTGTCGACCCAGAGGACACTCTGTGGTGTCATCCCTGTGTGGGAAACGAAAGATGGGAGGAACTTGACGATGCTCGTCTCTGCAGAGTAGCATAGGGTGATTTGTTCAAATCTAGTCCGAGTTGTGTCGGCCGCCTTTTCAATATCTTCACCGATATATCAGCCTTTGCTCTCCGTATCTCAATAATATTATGCTTTACCTCCCATATCGGCGTTGAGCTTGTCGGCTCCGTCGATTCACACTCCGCACCGGCAGGGCAAAGTCCGCAGTTCAATCCGCCATCCAGCTTGAGTAAAGAGAGGTTTCCCGAACCCAGTCTATACGGAGTATACTGATCAGGGGGCTGGCGGACCTGTCGGGAGTTTTAGAGAGAACCATTTCTGCGGAAAAGACTCGCTTGAGCATCTCCGCTGCTCAACTCCGCAACTTGACGATACTCTGTGATTACCACATGCCCTCCCTCTCCTGACTGGAGGAGATTCCCTCGTTGACCCGGTGCAATCCTGATCGCCTAAAACGTCCGGTGGAGTTTCGTAAAGGTCGTTCACAAACGTGATAGTCTCCAGTATGTAGTCATTAGTCTAGTATATAAAGAAGCCATGACCTCCAAGATCAGGCAACTAAACCCTCAGCTACAACTCTCTCACAATCAGAGAGCTCCTGTTTCTCCCTTACTAACCGCTGCAATGTCTGGAACCATCTCTTCTCAGGAGCCATGGAGTTTGGCCGGGAAAACAGCTTTAGTCACGGGCGGATCCCGAGGTATTGGCCGAGCAATTGCGCTTCACTTGTCACGCAAAGGCCTAAGCAGCCTCGCGATTACATATGTCACCAACCTCAGCGCGGCCCAGTCAACTCTTGAGGAATGCCGCCAGCTCGGCATCAAGCATGCCATCGCCATCCAGGCAGATGTGCTTGATCCAGAGTTCGGCCCCAAGGTCACTGCCCAGGTTCTCCAGGAGCTCGGAACCACCACAGTCGATATCCTCGTGAACAATGCGGTCTTGACAGACCCTACCTCTGCAACGCCGCTCTTGGAGACGCCGCTCGCCATCTTCCAGAAGGTCATGCAGGCAAATGTTTACGCGCCCGTCTCACTCACCTCCGCACTCATGCCGCACTTCCCTGCGTATGGAGGTCGCGTTATCAACATCTCGAGCACCGTGTCTAAGCTGGGGAACCGAGACCCCGTCGTGACGTACGGTGCCAGCAAAGCCACCCTCAACAGCTTCACGCGGTCTTTCGCCGAGATGTTTGCTTCGGAAAAGGGAGCCACATTCAACAGCGTCATCGTAGGCCTGACGGCTACGGATACAATCAAGAACAATCTGGACCTGTTTGGGCCCGGATTTCTACAGGCGGAGATTCAGAAGATCTCTGCTGCAGAGAGAATTGGCGTCCCCGAGGATGTAGCGTACGTCGTTGGCTTCCTGGCGAGTGAGGAGGGTAGATGGGTTAATGGTGCTGCTGTTAGTGCTAATGGGGGTAACCGAAGTGTTCTGGCGGCGCTTGGTTAGGCTTGTTCGTGATCAGCGTGCGATCTGGAGGTGAATACTCGTAGGAGCCTAGCTTATAGCTGGGTGACCTGGTGGGAACTGAAAACTAGGTATCATAGATGGCTGGTTGTGTTTCTGCAAAGGGGGATTCAGCATGGACATTATCATGCGCCTTTCTTGATATCAATACAATCTGTTTATACACTGCTACCTAGCTTCCAACACCAAGTACAACTAAACACCAGCATCTCCATCAATGATCTAACAATGCCCCTTATGAGATTATATTACTACTGCTGTCTGGCACGGTTCTATCTCTACTAATCTTCCGCCCACGGTCCTGTAGACTGCGGAGTATTAGATTTCATTCATGTTGCCAGGTCTGGTAGAAACTCGAGGTCTCATGTCAAAGTGACTCGTTTGGAAGCCCCAATACCGCCGCTTTGGAGTGTCAGTGTCCGCCCTTGTAAGTTGCGTAGGGACAAGATCACGTTGAGAAGCCTGGGCCGAGTTCGCGTTGGAGGCGGTCCGGTCTTACGCTTACAAGGGTCTTTCTTGACTTTCCATCAATGAGCCTGGTTTCTGATCAAGTTACTCACTCAAGTTAACCTATTTTATTCCTTATCTAACAAGATCTATTTATACAGTGGTAACTCAGCTCTAAGCCTTTGGCTCACACACGGTAATGAAGGGCGAGATGACGCCTGCCTTTGTTAGTCTGGTTCAAGTCGAAATCTGAGAGGATCACTTACTACTCAAGAAGAGTCTGCCAGTCTTGGCGTCGTGGACGACAGTCGTAGAAGCAGGAAGAACCTCGCCATGCACATCTTCAATCACCTTATCAACGACATACTTACCATCAACCCTCTTGATGCGAAGGGCTGTGGATGGGGGATGAGCATTGTACGGGTCGCTATAAGCCTTGAAGACTTCGACGCCGACGGGAAACGCAGCTACCCAGACATGCCCGTTCTGGTCGACGGAGAGGTTATCCATGCCAAAGCCAACCGAAACATCCTCAACCTTTTCCAGGTCGTTGTTCGGCAGAGTCCGGTATATGTGGACAACTCCGAGAAGGGAGCTGGGGATGTAGACCAAGCCATCCTTGTCACGCACGAGACCGTTGGGAAACTGGAGCCCTTCTGCGGCAATTCTGCAGCCCTTGCCAGCTTCGCAGAAGGTAACGTCGCCGGTGCCAATTAGCGGCGATAGATGATGTTGCTGTATGTTATCAGTACTCGTTCTTTGCTGTAGACTAGAATCTACAACTTACAATGCCAAGCTTGTGCGGTCCATGGTCGTTACTAACGTAGAAAGCGCTACTACTCACCGCAGCGATGCGATTCGGTGTAGCGATCTGCTTGTCAGCATAAGTCCGAATGAACTTGAGCTCAGTCGCGTCAGGTCCAGTCTCAAACAAGTCGATCGTCGCATTGGCGCCAGCAGCATACTGGTCTGCGAACAGTCCTGTTTCTGCGTCCACCGACGGCCGGTTGTTGATGACCAAGAGCTCAATGAGTCCGGAGACAGGATCCTCGACACCTGTGAAGCCGACGAGGCCGAGCAGCCCATCTCCGGCGGTTCCGGAGAAGCCGGGGGTCTTGAGGGTGCGGAGTTCGAAGCCACCATCCACGGGCTTGTCGATGTGTAGAGCCACGATGGAGTCTTTCTGAGAACGTGCTGAGATGTTGAGATAAGCGACGCTTTGGTTGTTAGCAGGTCACTATACAACCACACACAGGTGCAGAGTGCGCCGCGGAAGCTTACTTTGGCATCCACTGAGATCGCGAATGGGGGTCAGAACAGGCAAGGAACAACTGCCTGGTTGATTCAGAGAGCCACATGTCTTCACAAGCCTCCATTCGAGGGTCAACGATCTTGCGACATGTGTACGGAAAGTCGGAGATCGGCTGCATAACCCTGCCGATTCCAAGGCCCAGCCATACTGGTGTCTTGAGGAAAACCTGGAAGAGGACGGCAAGTAGAAGCACGGCGGAAAGACCCAGCTTGAATAAGACTGCAGCCATGTTGAGTAACAATGTCGTTACGGAGGTTGAGAAACGAAACATAAAGTTGTTTGTCGGCTTTTAAGAGCAGACTGACAGACAAGGGTCCAGGGCCCCACGTGTTAAAGGGGTCTCTAATCTGTCTAGGCAATCGCTTCGCTTCGCTTCGGTAAGGTTGCTATGTGGACGGCCGGATTGTTCAGCTGTGATCTTACGCGAAGTGGAGCTAGACGCGCTGTGTATAGCTTCAACGATCGTCGTTGGTGATGCCAAGACACAGCTTCAACCTGTTTGTACCGTGTTTGTATGCTTCAAGATGTACCGGCCAACTATCATGGGAGTAGGATGAATGCACGACCAAACTTCAGTCTGTGATATCATATGCAAAAGCTCGTTCATCATGTCATTATCATCATAATCTGTTGTATAAGTACAGGTAAGATCTAAGATTAATGTCCAGGTATATGTTCAGACAGGAAAGGAAAATTATGTCCAGTATTCTCGCCCCAGCCGTCCATCTTGACGTACCACTTCTCAATTATATTCGCTCAATCTCACATCGCAGCGGCGACGAGGGCGCCCAAAACAGCGGCGATCACTCCGGGGCCGTTCCAAGAGGCGCCAGCGGTCACGATAACGGGCGTGGTGCCGGTGGGCGCGGCGTCGGTGGGCGAGGGAGCCTCGTTGCAGGTGGTGCAAGCTGTCGGCTTCACAATAGTCGCGACGGTGGGGATGGCAGGGTTGGTGTAGACCTGGGTCGCCTCGCCGGGCTGTGAGTAGATCTGGGTAGCATGGCCAGGCTGAGTGTAGATCTCAGTTGCCTTGCCCGGGTGGGTGAACACCTCAGTCGCCTTGCCGGGATGTGTGTACACCTCGGTCGCCTTGCCAGGATGGGTGTACACCTCGGTCGCCTTGCCGGGATGGGTGTAGACTTGAGTCCCCTTTCCAGGCTTAGTGTAGACGTAAGTCGCCGTGCCATTAGAACCACCATGGTGAGCGCAAGTGGAGCAGCCAGGGATAGGAGTAGGACGAGGCGCCTTGGTAGCGGGCGTGATAGTGACGACCTTGTAAGCAGTCTCGGTGGGAGCAGCGCAGTTCTTGACACCCGGTGCACAGATGATCCTCTGGGGAATGGTGTACACGGTGGTGATATCGGGGTGCACAAGCTTGGTCGCGGAGACGACCTCGGTAGTGACCTCGCCCTTGTGGCAGGGACCCTCGCCGGGGCAGTCGGTGATGGTGTAAACGCGCGTCGAGGTCAGAGTCGAGGTGAGGCTGGCGACGGGGGCCTTGGTGGGCTTGGGCGCATCGGTGTTGCCGGGGCAGTAGGTGGTGTAGGAGGTGATGACTTCGGTGGTGACGGAGCCGACGGGGCAGTCGGTCACGGTGGGAGGGCATGCGGTGATGGTGTAGACCTTGCTGGTGGTGATTGTCGAGGTTAGGGTGGTAGGCGCCGTGGTGGGAGCTGAGACGGAGCTGTCGGAGTGATGGTCAGAGCCGGCAGTGTGGTAGTCAGAGCCGGTGCGCGAGCCAGACTTGGTAGAGTACGAGCCGGACTTGGTCGATGTGACAGTGGCGTTGTGGTAATGAGTGGTCGGGAAGCCTGACGAGAGGGTAGTTTCAGCGGCGGTGACGGAGTCAGTTGCCGAAGTCTCAGTCTCCGAGGTCTCGTCAGTAGTAGCAGACTCAGCCGAGGTCTCGGTAGTGGACACAGTCTCGGTTGAAGATCCAGAAATGCTGGACTCGGTCGAGGTCGGCAGCTCAGAGGTGGTGGTAGAATCAGATGAGCTGCACTCTCCAACCACATCAGGGACGGAGTCAGCGCCGCTGCCAATGGAGATGAGGTTGGTGCCGCAGTCCTCATTGTTAGCCAGCCAGATGTTTCGGTTGTCCCAGTCGTAGACGACGTAGGCAGCTCGCAGGAAGGTATCACCAAGCACGGGGAACTCTGGAAGAAAAGTCAGTCATTTTGTCTCCAGCGGTGATGCGTCAAGCTTACGGTCGTCCTGGAATGCACCCAAGAGACAAAGGTTCTTCTCGGGCTGCTCCCAGATGAAGTCGGCATAAGGGACCTTGATGGTGGTCTTGCCAAAGACAAAGTCGACGGTGCCATCGAGTTCGGCGACAGAACAATCAACCTCGTAGTAGACGTTGGAGCCGGTCTGAGGGCGGGCAGTGGGGAACTGGTCGACGAGCTTCTGGAAGATGGCGCCGGGAAAGGCGCTGATGGTGTAGCCACTGTCAACTAGAACGATCTGACCGTTGGTCTCGGAAAAGACGGAATCCTTGGAGCCGTCATCTTGCGTGAGACTGATGCCGTCGAGGTAGATCCAGTAGCTATAAGATGGTTAGATGCAGCCTGATAGATAGATAACGGGATGGAGTCTTACCGAGTGTAGCCATCGGGAGACTGCTCAGCGGGGACGATGGGACGCTTCTCAAGATGACCGGAGTACTTGCGGGTATCAATACCTCCAAAGACAACGGAGCCTGACAGATGTTAACTTTGCTCGAGCCGATATTGCGGGCGTCTCACCTCGGTCACTCTCGATGCTACGAATGTCCAGAGAAAAGGCTCGGCTGTTGATGATGTTCTGCTCGGCAAGATTGTCGATGACCAGATTATAGGGAGCATCCCACCCAAATAGATCAGGGCCGGCACCCATGACGCCGACGCTGGTGAATGAGCTGTCGTAGGCGACACCAAAGATCTGCTGCTTGATCTCGGCAGCTGAGTAGAATTAGCAGTTGGCTCCGTCACCTAATCGCGGCTCACACTCACAGCCAAAGGTGACAAAGTCGTAGCCATAGTTGAAGTTGACAAAGCCCGTCCCGTAAACGACTCCGCCCGTCGTCTGCAGATCCGTAAAGGTGCTGCTCTCTCCAAAATGACCAAAGGTCTCGCAAAAGTCCGGGTGCTGGGCCTTGGAGCAGACGGGGTTGACCCAGAGCTCGGCCGAGCCGGTGTCGAAGTTGACGCTGACCTTTTGGCCAGGGGTGCCCATGGTGAGCTCGATGCTGTAGAAGAAGCCCGTCTGCTGGCTCTCGAGCGCGACATCGTTCTGCCTCTTGGTGACGCCCTTGACGACGGGCGCGCCGCTCGAGACTTTGATGGGGAACCGCAAGAGGCCGTCGTGGACGCTGTCGTCGGGAATGTTAAAGGCCTGTGCCACGGCGGGCAGGGCGGCGAGTAAAAGAGCGGACAACATGGTGAATGTCAATACAAGGTAGGAAAAGACTATAAACCGGCGTAAGGAATGACCGGGAAACAAGAAGCGGGAGGCTTCACTTAAGAATTAGCAAAGGCCTCTCTCTGAACGAGGTTGGAAGAAGGGGGGGAGAAGAAGCAACAATTAAAATGGAGAAGGCGGGTTTACAGCTTCTATATAAAACCACCTCGGGCGCTACAGGCCGTGTGTCCCGCTCTTGGGCCCCCTGGAAGTTCAATGTCTTGGCCTGTACCTGACGCTAATACGAGAAAGGCCTCGTGTTGAGATGTTAGCTCCCCCCCCCTCTCTTGGTCAGCCTCAGCCCGTGGAACCGAGCGTCGATCTATGCGACACCAGCGCCAATGATGCGGCATGGCAAATGAGGCTGGGGGTGGCTCCTTTGTCTGTGTGACGCTGTCTTGGCTCATTGTTTGATGAGCGTGAGTTGTGAGTTGTGAGTTGAGGGCATCTCGATACTTTGCGATGCCCTGAACACCATGGATGGAGCTTCTGATCAGCGCTAGTCTAGACGAGATGGAGTCGACTGCGTCGTCTAAAACGCCCGTTGCATGCTCCCAAAAAAGAATACGAAGTAAGTTATTGCGTCCCTTCCCCGCTTAATATCAGTTGGTCCCCCCTTTATCAAGGGCAATCAGCTTATTTATCGCAAACCGACTGCAGATCAGGGCCTAAGCGCCGCACACAATCCCCCCCTCGGCGCCGGTATCTGTCCCTTCGCACGATCATTAATTAACTTATATTACCCGTCGTTTCGAGCCAGATCATATATCACCGACTATTATAAGCAGGAAAGCAGGGTAATAGGAGCCCCACCTAGCCTAACTAAATCCAGCCTAATTATAGATACTTTAGCCTCTAATTAGATTTAGTATTATTATTA